>CABFWB010009602.1:0-12261 GCA_902151455.1 Timema bartmani
CCTCGGGTGTAGCTAGGCAAACTATTCAGCAGTCATGTGTGGAGGTGTATCATACCGCGCGGGCGTTTAGCCAACATGTTGCTACCTTTCAATCTCGACGGAGTGTACGTGTAACTTATATTGTTCGCTGATACTCCAACCGGAGGTGACTTGTTCTCAAAGAAGACTGTAGGTGAGTTATCTTTCCTCCAAGGCAATATCAATCTGAGACAATGCATTTGACGATTCCACATCCTCACTGCGTGTTTGTCAGCCATAACATCGTCGAGCAGATCAGAAGATTCCTTAACGAGGTCATGAGGAATTCCATCTTCATTGCGAGGCAAATCGTCTGTGATTATTAAGGTACTAAGAGCTGCATCTAATATCACATGACCTCATATTACTATAGAAAGAGATTTTCCAGCCATCAGGTGTTGCATATCATTTGGTCCGTAGATATCTTGAAGTACTTCAAACAACCCTGAACCATTCTTCAGAGTGTTGATTGCGCTCAAAATATTCATCAGAGTGTGAAATGTTCCCAACATTAAAACAATGTCCTGAAGGTCTCTTTGTTCATTGATAATTTGGGAATATTTCCAAAAAAGGCTGTTCAAAGGTAATAATTCATGCAACTTCTTGATCGTTTGCCATCTTTTTCAAATTTAGTAGATTCTAGAATATGCCAGTTATGTCACTTGGCACTATATCTATGACGGGAAGGAACATGATTGACGCCCCAACTGGATGCTAGGCTGTGGATCCACAGTGAATAGCTTGCATTGTTCCTGACCAACTTGGACCTGCTCTATCAGCTGAAGAAATCTGCCAGAGAAGACTAAGTTTTCTTATGGTGGTAGTGGGTACTAGAAGTTCGTGTAGTGAAATCTCCCTCAGCATGCTTCTCGAGTTTCTATATTCCTTAATATAAACGGTTGCTGTGAATACAAAGATGAATAATAGGAAACAGCCAGTCCGTCATTTTTAAATCCATTTTTGGGGGTGTTCCCTTCGTCCGACTTTGTTGGATTTTGGATAGGTTATTCGTTTTATAGTAAAGGAAATTATTAAACTAAAGAAAAAGGAAAAATAAACTATTAAGAGTAAATCTGATGAAGAAAGCCCACCTAGGGAATGAGGAAAAATGTGGGAAGAATCCAATGCACAAAGGTGACATCTTCTTCCTTTCTTCATACTTCTTTAGTAGAAGTAGTCACACACACATTTTAACACAATTAAAATAATATTTCGGCACTGTTGCCTTTATAAAACACAAAGAAAAGAGTAAGAATGGCACAATCCAATGTTTGTGTTATTTGTACTCTCTTCTTTGTGTTTGATAAAGGCAACAGTACTGAAATATTATTTTATTTGTGTTAAAATGTGTGTGTGACTACTTCTACTATAAAAGGAAGAAGATGTCACCTTTAGTGTATTTGATTCTTCCCACATTTTTACTCTTTCCCTAGGTGGGTTTTCTTCATCAGATTTACTCTTAGTAGTTTATTTTTCCTTTTTCTTTAGTTTTATCAATTTCCTTTACTATAAAATTATTTAGCGGATAGGTTATTTGGAAATTTTTCCTGAGCTGGAAAATGTTTAGAAAGCTTCTGGAGCAATTTTGCCCAGGTTAAGTGTATTTTTGCTTTAAATTGCGTTGACTAGTTAGGGATTATGAATTTGGAATTTGGGATTTAGAGGAATTATACCAACATTAGCTTTGTGGAAGAGTAAAAACAATTTAGGAAAAACTACCCTCAGTACACCCAAACACCGATCTCCCTCTCATTGGCAGTCTAGTCAATATATGAAATTTAAAATTATAATTAAAATATTAACTATAAAACAAGTTGTTATTAGTGAGGAGGGTGTTTATTTAAATGTATATGGTAAGTTAAAATAAAAATTAATTAAATAGAAAAATTTAATGTTAGTTGAATATGTAAAAGAGTGGTCCACAAATACATATATAATATTTAATGTTATAGTTTTACTTTCTCGCTATCATACAGATATAGAAAGTATTGTCATCGTAAAAAAAAATTTAACTCAAAATTTTGATGAATCTCGTCGTTTCTTGACCCCCCGAATCCGAAAAAGGTATGTCTGTCTGCCTGAGCCTAAACCATTTTACTGATCGGGTTAAAACTTGGTATCTAGGAGTTTCATAAGGTTGCCCCGAGGAATTTTCAGAATTGGATATCCAACCCTAAAATTAAAGGTAATTTACTTTTGGGGCGAAAGAGATAAAATCGATTTTATCAAAATCGGCTAAAACTATTTTGATTAAATTTCATTTCCAAGCATTTATCAATATTACAAATAAAATTTCTATTTTTAATTTGTTGTCAAAATGACTCTAGGGCTCCGTATTGATACGTATATTTTAATTTTGTATCATATCTCCGTAACAATTTAAGATATGAAATATCGTTGAAAATATGTAGGTTTATTTATAAAACAAATATTCTATTTGAAGCATAATTTTATAAAACCAATAATTTTCAAGCGATACGACTATATATATATATATAAAATTTTCCAAAACTAAAGGTAAATAACTGAGACCGAAAAAAAATGTAACCCGCGATGTTGATTGATGTCGACTCTCATGAATCCCAGAACACTAAAAAGTTGTTTTTTTCAATGCCGTCTTTCTGTGTGTCTGCTTAGTCCTAAATTAAAGAATAGTTTAACAAAGGGCTAAATGAGAAAAAACCGATTTTCTCAAAATTTGTTATAATATTTTTTATTAAAATTCGTATCCAGACGTTAGTTAAGATTATAAATAAAATGATTATTTTTATTTTCTAATGAAAATGAATTTTAGGGCATTTAGCAATAGTGGAAATTTCTGTATCTCCTCAACTATTTGAGATACTAAATAACATATCGTTGCAGAATCGTATTATTAGTAATGTTAAAAAAAACTTTTATTTGGAATATATCTTTAATAAATCAACAGTTTTTGAGATATTGGCAAATATATTAATACAATTTTGTGATCTTTAGTTGTACAGACTTACTACTTAAGTTTGAACGAAATAATTCTATAATGCCGTAAAGTAAGTCTTTCAAAATGTTGATGATATTTTTCTTTTAACCTCCAATGGGAAGTAATTGTTCAGCAGTGATCTATTTCTACCGTTTTAGTCTAAATAATCAATATATATCTATTTTATTGGTCAAAATTTATAAATGAGGAACTTAATAGTAATGCGATAACTATTAGACGTGCAACTGCTAATTAGATTCTACCGGAGTAGAGAGACACAGCGAAAACATTTCTCATAGCCGTGAAAGAATTAAATAGGTAACAATAATATATTTAGTATACAATAACATAAAGGTTGATAACGGGTTACAATTGATAAAGAAAATAGAAAGTTGGACCAAATAAGTAACAGTGAATAATTAATGTCCGTTGAATAGGCAACGGAAAACAAGTAACTCTTAGATGAACAATATTAAGTTTAAAACTGGTAGATAATATAGATAGGGTTTAACAACTCCAAAGTTATAGGAATTTCCCGTGGCTCGGGAGAATACGTGTCCAAGACTACATGGCAACAGTCAAAAGGAAGTTAAGTAGATACAGAGTATTGGATTCCAAAACAGCCGGGCTAGCACCTGACTTCCACCAGAAGGGTATAAACAGAAAACATGGGGAATTAAATACAAATAAAGATGTGACAAAAGTTCCTATAATTTTAGAATTATTAACCTAAGCTCGGCCTAGCTATCTGCTTTGGCTTGTAATAAAGAACAGTTTCAAAGATAAATGATGTATTTTAAGAGAACGGACTGTCCATTTCATCAGAAAATGGCTAAAAAGCAACCAGGTGTCTACACTTAATAGTACTATGGCCGGTCCTTTCCCAGTGGGAACTGCCAAAGCATTCAGTAGTACATTTATATCATTACCCGCTGCCTGGGGTAAACCTTAAGCTTAGTATACACCAACATTAAATACTAAAACATAAGAAGCGCCAACCAAGGGGCGAAAAAAAATACTATCTGTTCGGGCCACCATACAAACTTAGCCGTGTTCCACACTTTGCGCACCCAAAATAGTATCACAGAATAAGAGATGCCAACTAGAGTGCTGTGAGATACTGACCTAACTAGGTCCTCATGTAAAGGCGTTACACAACCTGCTTGTAGCCATACAACAATATGAACATCTGAGCATGACGTCATGGCGTCATGTAATATTGTGAAGTCTTATGGACTTAGAATGGAATATAGAACTTTTGAAGAAGAGGACACTTAAGTCTGGGTCCTATTACATGTAGACCTCAAGGCTCCTGTATTTAAGCTATATCATAAGGATATAGGAATAGTATGTAATCAAACTTTCGTATCCAGGAACATCCACGTAATGTAAGTAGAATCCAAATGGTATTATGGCTAAATACATCAGTATTAATTCTATTCTTCTGATTCCCTTATTGTAGTTTAGCATTTTGTGCAGATTACAGTTTGTAGATGTTATCTTGATTTGGGTAACATGCTACAAGATCTCGAAAATTTTAAAGGGAAGTTGAAATTTTAATACGAAGTGTTGACCCTTGTGGCCCCAATATTGATCGTTTTTATTGTTCCAATTATACTAATGATGACTTTAATTCTTTAAAAATAATATTATAAAATTTTAAAACCAGGAGTCAAAAAAATTTACGTAATTATAGCGTAATTTCTTCTTTGGTTTGCTAGTGTATATTGTTTAGTTTCACGTATATTGCGAGTTTTCATTAAATTTCGACGTTTAAAACAATAGAGCAAGAAAGTCCGTGCAGCGTCCTTTGCCATTTATTTACTTTATTACAGTTTTATCTGTAGATTTCATCACTACCTATTTGGTTGTACGTATAAATAGGCCATGGTGTGAAGAAAGGGGAGGTGAATTTATTTGGTGCCTCATTTTCGTCCACTTCTACACATGACGTTTTCTGGGTGTCAACTGCAGTTATTTCTCAAGAAAAAGCTTAGATATAGGTAGAAAGATAATTATTACTGTATCGTGTAGTTAAATATTATTGTATGCTTACTATAATAATTGCAGTACTTACTACAGTGGAAAAATTAAAATTAATCCTTGATGGATTAAATAGCAAAGATATTTTATCTGCCAATTATGGTTTTAGCCGCATCAAAATATTATTTACTTTAAATTGAAAAATTGATACCTGAACACGGTAATTGAACCCGGGACCATTGGCTTATTACGCCAATGCTAAATCCTTGTTAAATTTTAGAGCTAGTGGAGAAATAATATTTGCATATTATAAAGCCACATGGCTGACTCACTCACTCACCGACATTAATGTTTACCCACTTCCAGATAAGCTAGAAATTTGAAATTTGGCAAACTTATAGCTTCTATTCTGTAACCGACGGTAAAATTCCAAAAATTTGAAAAGTTTAACTTCCAAACCCCCAAAAAATCAAAATGGTGGAGCAACTTTAAAGTCGGTGTGGTATATACGATAAAATACCGGTAACTTTAACTTGCTACGTTCAAAACAACGCTGGAACTACATTAGTTTGCATCCACTTGCAAAGAAAACTCACTGGAGGTTTGAGCAAGCAAGTTTATCTATATATATATATATATATATATATAAAAGGCGAAACCCACACATTCAATACCATACTTACCGAGCCCTTGTGCCTGGAAATGAGCTTTCCTGTTACGACTTAGGCAAGCGATAAGACGAGATTTTGCCATCTATTGACAAGCTGGCCAGAAAATTAACTTTTAAACGAGGAATGTGAGAGGAATGTGGTAGAAACATTCATATTCTGTGTGTATGTGAAACCAAGATAAAAGGGAAATATATTTTGATGATGAGTGATGGTAGTCTGTTATTATGGTCGGGTTTGTATGAATTGTTGAGGTTAATTCAGGGAATAGGTTAAATTCTAAGAACAACAGCTAAGTTGACTGTGAGAAGGCATGAGTTTATGCCATTTAGACTTTTATAGATACGTATAAAAATAGGCATTCGTAAAATTATGTTGGTTGCTGGGTAGATGGAGGGTAGGATAAAGACGAGAATGTGTGAGTGGAGTTTGGGAATGAGATCAATACATTCTTGAATGCATGGGAAAAGGGTGAAAGAATTATCTTGCTAGGAGATATGATTTGGGTACCCATAGAGATAATTAATATAGAGTGTTAGAAAGGTATTGTGATGACAGAGTAAACGAGAATTGTGGTGAGTTATTGTATCTGTGTTTAGAAAAATATATATATTTATGTCGAACACATGGCTTAAGAACAAATATAGGTACTTATATGCATGGCAAAGAGGAAATTCGAGAACGGCGATTAATTTTTGGGTGCACGATGGAAGACTTTGAAGTATAATAAATAATACTAACACTGTGCGTGAAACTGAATGTGGAACGACCCACTTCCTAGTGATATTAGTATTTTAATCAGGTAGGAATTTTGTGTGGAAGCATCACAAGAGTATTAAGCCAGTAAGAGAGAAAGTGGAAAATTTCAGGATAAGAGTATGAGCGTGCAAAATTGCTGGGCGAAATATTTACTTTACAAGAGATCATGAATGGAAGGTCAAAATAAATGTTGCTATGCATATTGTAATACAGGTGAAAGAAGCTGCAAGAGATGAACCATCCTTGCGAGCAACACCTCAATAGGATGTCCACAATAACCTACAAAGGGGTCAGAATTAGGCAACAATAGTGAGCGGCTGGAGTTCTTGCTTTGAATGCCTGAGAATTGACATACGAGACTCAGAACACGCAACTCACACTAGTCGCGGGAATAGTTAGTTGACGGTCGTCCTCAAACTAAATTAAGTGTAAGTATCCATAAAAAAAAAGGATAAACATATAACATATCCTAAGGGTATGGTAGCAAGTTCAAACATTAAAGAAACTTGATGTCGTTTTGTTGATATTTATTCAAAACTATCATAAGTAAATATATTAGTAAAGATATATAAATATTTTGAAAAGTAAACAACAATATTTAGGAATATTAAACATATATCAAGACAGCCGAACTGGCCAATAAAAAAGAGTTCTATATGATATAAGATCATAGAGGCAAAACAAAAATTAAAATAGAATGTCAAAAATGAACTCGTAATTAATACGATAGAAGAGAACAATAACAATTAACTATTTCCATTACACATGGAACTGACTAAAAAAATTATATGACTCTCGTAAAGAAATGTTGTCCATTATAAATATATCTTCACAATTCATAACTAGATATCATTCAATAGCCCTCAACATTTCTAAGCCTACAATACATATTCCCACATACAATAAAACCTTTTAAATGAATTTCACAATCAAGTTCAATTAACATTACCAAGAATAAATATTTTAAATTTAAGTAAATCAGTTTCAACATATTTGTAAAAGAAAAAATCAAAGTATGTTAAAGAGAATAAACCACTAACATTAATCCTCATAATAAATTTTGTCCGTTTTATAAATATCACAAATTATCTTTACGATTAATCGATGCCCAATGAAAACAATTTACAATTAATCGATATCCAATGAAAACAATTTAGAACATATCGATATCTATCAGAATAATCGACCTTAAAGTCCAACATCGACTTAAGTTATATTTGTATCTCATTCCTGAAACATTGCAAGTTTGCTGAAAAAGAAAAGTTTGAAAAGTTTGAAAATACAAAAAAAAAAGGTTTAAGGAATTATTTAGCCGAAATATAATTTTGTTCTTACATTTTGATAGATTGAAGCCTTGGCTCCTTATTCCTCCATTCAAGCTAAGTCCAGGAGTGCCGACAAGCAGCCCCGCCGGCACTATATATGCAAAAACCCAAAGAACATTGGAGAATAGGAAAAAGGGTGGGGGAAAACATATGAATAACAAAGGGGAAGAGCGCACGTGGCAACAATAACGTCAACAACACACTTCAAACAACTGGAATCTTCAAGAACAACCTCTCTTCAGTGTTGAAGATCTTTGGACTGTCTCGGTAAATGGCGCACTATGGTGGGCGCGGTTTAATAACCTTGACGGTGGCGGTCAGTCTATATCGTGCCGTGATTACACTCGCTTGTGTTGGTGTTTTCCTCTCCGGCTCGTAGTCCAAGGCGCAGGGACGGTGAAACAGGGTAAGTTGTATTTTTCTTTGACTTGACTTTCTTCTTCTTGTAGCCAAATGCTACAGAGAAAAGAATGATTGCTGTGAAGAGTGAAACAGGACGTAAGAGGTTGTGGGACGTATACAAAGAGAAAAATATGATTGCAAAAATGTAATAAAGAAGAGTAAAAAGCAAATGAGATTAAAAGAAGGAGAAATAATTCAGAATAATTTAGAAAGAAATTAGTTTAGAAGGGGGGTAAAGATAACAAAGCTAGGAGTGCAAGGATTACCATTGGCTTTCAGAATGAATGTGGTGAGATGAAATGGGATGAAAACAGTACAAGGGATAGATGAAGGTAGTATTTTGAGCAATTGTTTGTTGAAAAAGTAGAGAAAGTGGCAGAAAATAGGAAAAATATCATGATGAGTGAAAGAATTAACAATGCTGAGATGTTTAAAGTTATTAAAGTGTTATGTAATGACAAGGGCGTGGGCGTAGATGGGACCACAAGTGAAATGCTTAAGTGTGCGGTATGGTACTAGCTACTTGTCAAGTTGTTTAAGTTGTTTAATGTGAGTGTTGGGATTACGATTTTTCCTCATAACTGGAAGAACAGTTTCATTGTACTTTTGTAAAAAGGCAAAGGCAGTAAAACTGATTGTGGTAATTATAAGGCAATTAGTTTTTTAAGTATTCCAGGAAAAGTATTTGGGGCAGTTTTAATTGAGAGGGATCTTGAAAAAACTTCAAACAAGATGTTTAGGTGTGCAATTTATTTCATGCTAGGTAGAGGTTGCATGAACTAGATATTTTCCATTGCAACAAGTAATTTAGAAATGTATGGCAAGAAGGAAGGAAGTGTATTGTACATTCATCGGTCTGGGGAAAGCATACGATCAGATGAATAAGAATATGTTATAAAATGTTCTGAAAGAATAAGGTGATGATGCTTGGTTAGTATATGGATCTATGTTGGTGTGTGATGGAAGTATTTAGGGTGTATGGGGCTATAAGTGAAATGTTTGATTTGACATTAAACAGGATGTTTGACAGGATTGTATTATATCACCATGGTTGTTTAATGTATTCATGAATCAGTGCATGAAGGATGTTTGTGAGGACAAGTTGGGTGTATAAATTGACAAAATGTATGTCAAATCATGTCAGATGATGATAAGAATGAAAGTGACTTGCAGAATGCAATAAATCACGTGAATATTGCATCCGACAAAATTGATCTACGTATAAAAATTCCTCCTAAGCTATGGTGATAGTTTTTGAGAAGAGCAAATAAGGAAATAATTTTCAGCTTATTATAAATTGAAAATTGTTAGAACTAGTGAATTTTTTTTTTGTATCTAGGGAAAAATTTTGTAAAACGAAAGATACTGAAATAGACAGACGGGTTAATGCATCTTGTAGTTTAGCTGGCTATATGTAAGCTATTGCAAAGGATGAAGTATCAAGAAAATATATGAACGTTCGGTGTCTGTATCAAAAGGAAAGGGCAGGCCATGTAAGACTAAAGGTTGTAGACAAATGTGTGAAAAAACGAAACCCTAATTTTTTAAGAATAAAGGACCATTTATGACTCGGTGAATGATGTTGTTGTAGCGGAGGGAGTATGTAAGGAGAGGGAAGTGTGGATAAATGATTATTTTGAATTAGGTTAGAGGTTATTTTTAGCTATGTGCACAATTTATTGCCTACCCGATAAGTGAATGACATGTTTATCTAGGTATATATTTTTGAACCAGTGGACATAGAACTTTAAACTTCAAAATGAAGTCTATTTTCTAGAATTGGGTGAGATTATTTCAGTGTTTTACAAATTTCATAACCAAAGAGGGTTGAAAGTGGCAGAAATGTTTGGGACTCACCGGTTCACTAATCATGGTATTTACTATTCCTCTGTCTTGAGAACTTGAAATGGTGTTGTACAAGAAAGTGTTAGTATTATTCCATACAACCAGAAAAATCTAAATTTGTAAATTTCCAAATGGGGCTCTGGGAATCAAAGGGCTTATTGTTAGAAACATTTGATTAGATGAGATAGAAATTAAAATTTTACATTCAGTTAGAAAGAAAACTTCTGATAACCAAATCACTTTTTTAATCTCACATTTTTAATAAGGAATTGAAAAATTGGGCTTGGAGCACAACATTTCGAAAACTAATAATAAAATAATTTTTATAGTGTGGCAGAACACTCAAATTTGGCAGGCAGGTAAAAATACCAAACCAAATACATATTAAGTGCTGAGTATTTTAAATTTTTAATTTGTTCTTTGGGAAAAATTGGACAGAGGGGGAGGTATAAATAGGGGGAGGGGGGAATAATGAATGTGTGGTAGAAATTTTAAATTTTGTAGTTTGGTAGAAGGACAGTTCCAGATTGCCATATTCGTCTCAAAGCTAGACATTTCTGATTATAAGTTGTATTAATGGAGAGTAGGAGGGTGTTAAGATTTCCAAAACTATTAATGTAGAAAATAAGGTACAAGAGGAGGTGGGGGCGGATCATAAAAACCTTTAATTATTAGCAGAAAATCTAAATTTGATAGGAAAATAGAAGGATTATTCCACTGATAAAATTAAATGAGGTAAACGATTGACATTGGTCAGACGGTTATAAGAAAAACCTCAAACGATTACTAACTTTTGATCTTTAGATTTAAAAATGAAGAATAAGTATAAGAGTATAGAGGGGTAAGATCAATATTTCCAAAATTAATATAAAAAACACTTTTTTTGCGGAATAAAAATTGAAGTTTGACACGTAAGTCATGGAATTGCTAAAGACTGATATAAAACATATAGAGGATTACTTTTCATGTTAGTTAGGAAAGTTATTATAAAAATTCAAAAATATCTTGTTTTTAAAACAACTACTCCACAATATTCATAAAATATGGAAAGTTTGGGATTTAATAGAAGGAGGCGGGAAATGGATAATGGAAGAATAAAACTTATCGATATATTAAAAATATGAATTTTGTATAGGCAAAAGAAAACAATCAAAAAATTAATGAATACAAAACTGAAGATTATCTTAGAGAAGAAGATTCACTATTTTTTCAGAGTTTGTAAACAGAACGTGAGTACGTACCTAATTCCATTATATTTATTATTAATAAGATGAATGGGGATTTGAGTGAATGGTTTGACATTGAAGAGGGTGTTAGACAAGGTTGTGCTATGTTTCCTTTGTTGTTTAATGTTTTCCTGGATAGATGTAGCCTATGAGGGATGCTTGTGAGGACGCGGTTGGTGTATAAATGGACAATGTGAATGTGAAAGTGCTGTTATATTCAGATGGCGCCGTGTTAATAGTTGAGATGGAAAGTGTCTTGCAGATTGCGTTTGATTGTGGTGACCGGTGGAATGGATCTTCGTATAAATGTTTCCAAAATTAAAGTATTGGTTTTTGATGAAGACGGATCAGGAAATGATTGTAAAATTAGTATAAATATAAAATTGTTAGAACAATTCAATCATTATGTGTATCTGGTCAGAATGTTCTTTAAAAATGGAAGGATGGATGGTAAAATCGACAGACGGGTGAATGCATCTCGGAGAGTAGTTGGATGTATGTGAAATATTGCACAAAATGAATTAGAAACAAAAGAGGCAAATATGGCATTACACAAATTTTGTTAACGCCAATATTGTTTTACGCTTGTGAAGAGTGGGTTTGTCAGGAGAAACACTAGAACATTGTGAATGTGTTTGGAATAAGAAATCTAAGAAATGTATGCGGAAAAAATCGTATGGACAGAGTCACTAATAATTGGGTGCTGAAGGAATATGATTTTAAAGAGAGTCCAACAGGTAAATGTGAAAAAAGTGTCTTACGGTGGTTTGGGCATATTGAGAGGATGAGTATGGATCGAGTGACGAAACAAATACATGAAAGTAAAGTGTATGGATCAATAGGAAGGGGTAGTCCATATAAGTCGTGGCTATATGTTGTAGATGATTATGTGAGAAAGAGAAACATTATGAGTTTTAAGAATAAAAGAGTGTCTATGACTTGGTGTATGGATGTTATTGAAGCGAAAGGAGTATACAAGGATAGAGAAGTGTGGAGAAAGTTAGTGAGGACGGATTAAGTACGAAGTGGTTTTTTGAGCTATGTTCACAATTTCTTGCCTACCCCGTAAGGGAATG
>CABFWB010009603.1:0-12259 GCA_902151455.1 Timema bartmani
GTCATTTATCGCTCATATTTTAAGGGTTAGTCGGTAATAGATGTGTAAAATCATCGGCCATTTAATAACAATCAGAAACACACTCTATCGGTGATATATGGTGGCTTTGTGCTGCCATTTGAACAATTTTTATTAATTTTAAATAGTTTCCTGGATATAATTTGTAAAGCAGAAGTCGACAACTTTATTTAGCTGCGGACCACATAAATGTTTTACCAAGACACTGTAAACCATTTATTAACTATTTAACAAACAATTTTAGAAAATAATTTTAAGAATGACTTTGGACAAAGAATATAGCATGAGATTAAAACCTATATTTGAGTTACGTTAATATGTATGCATAATTGTGCATTATGTTAGATTAATAAAGAGAGATTACTTTTAGTCATATTGGCCATTAGATGGAATTTGTAGGTTAATATATCTTTCTTCTTATATATAATTTGATAAGCCCGTTTCCGATAGTAAAAATTAAGAGGAAATGACTGAAAAGATTTTGAAAAAATACCACTCATTTTAACGGTTAGGAGTCCAGGATGTCGGGAAATATAGTAGTTTTCTACGAAAACCCAATTTTCACAAAACATTTATAGTTTTTTATTCTTTTTTTAATCATCATGGAAACCGTTATTTGCTGCATGGGTCTGCGTCTCTAAATAACTATATTGCCTTGGCTAAAAAATAACAGCTCAATCTTCATTAATTGTTGGTCCGAACACATCACAATTTTCTCTTTGAATGCTGGTCATAGCACATATAAATTGAGATGCCTAAACTGGGGAAACATTTATTTTTTATTGGAATGTTATTGTTAATTGGAATTTAAATCAATAATATTGAGTATAGATCGAAAATTTAAAGGTTAAGTTGTTAAGTTCGTGAAAATATTGTCTACATTTTGTTTCACGCTTGATAAAATTATTTTTAAATATGTTTTGGTATGTATTGTAAGCCCAAAAACAATAAAATTATCTTGAATAATGTTAAAAAATTACATACATTTTAACTATCTTAATATGAGTTTGAGTGTAAATTTTTTTCAAATAATGGGTTTTTATGTTCAGTTTATTCAAATAATGGGTTTTTATATTCATTTTAGCAAATAGTAACACAATACAAATACACAAGTTAAGCCATGTTTTAATTTTTACCGCTTAATTTTGATGCTATATTTAAAATTAGTAATGTTTTTTGTACCCCATATATTTTTTTCACATTCTCACAAATATAGTAAGTTCACTTATGTTTCCATGTTGATACTTAATTTAGAGGAAATTATATTTCAAATGTTTGCGTACCACATTTATATTTTCACATTCTCTCTCTCTATCAGAATCTCACTCCCTCACACACACACACACACACACACACACACACACACACACACACTATAAACACTCTCTTTAATATAATCTTTTCTCATTCTCTCTCTCACAATATCCCTCTCTCTCACACAATATCTACACTCACATACACGCTCTATAACACAATTTCTCTAACATATTATCTTTATTATACTATCTCTCTTAATCTTTCTCTCTCAACAGCTCTCTCTTTCTCAAATACTTTCTCTTTCTCAAATGCTCTCTTTCTCAGACGCTCTTTTTTCTCGAACGTTTTGTCTCTTAAACGCTCTTTCTCTCAAACGCACGATCTCTCTCAATCTCCCTCTCTTTAAAACTCTCTCTACAAATATCTGAATAAAACTCTCTCTCTCTCTCAATCTCTCTAAATCTCAAACTATCTCTTTCTATCAAACTTTCCTTCTCTCAAACTTGCTCTCTCAATTTAACTTTCTAACTCTTTCTCTCAAACACTCTCTCTCTTAAACTCTCGCCCTAACTCTCTCACTCTAATTTCTCTCTGAAATAATCTTTCCATTTTAACTTTCTCTCTCGAACTATCTCTCACATGCCCTCACATTTTCTCTCTCCTTAACACAATATCTCTCCCAAAATCTACACGCTTTCTTTCTTTCTTTCTTTCTCTCCTTACACACACACACACGCACACACACACACACAATTTCCCTCTCTAACACATACACATTCTCTCACTATCACTCGCTCACACTCCCTCAATCTTTCTCAATTGCTCATTCTCAGTTTCTTACGCTCACTTTCTCACACCTCACACTCTCATTTTCATATTCACCCACACGCTTACAAAATCTCATACTCAAACACTTACACTCTCATTTTCACTATCACATTTTATCACTCTCTCTATTATATATCTTAATATATATAATTTGATAAGCCCGTTTTCAGTAATAGAAATTACAATTAAATGATTACACAGATTTTGTCTACATCACCATTGAAACCATGATTTGTGTATAGCTGTATGTTGGTAAATAAAATATGTCTTTGTTTGAAAATAATATCATCTCAATCGTTAGGTACTTGAGTTGTTTTTTGCAACTAATATATATAGATCTGGGAGAGGGGTCATTTTAAAGTTCTCGTCGGAGTGTGAAGGGGGCAAATATTAGTTTTTATTCAAATTACACACCGAAAGCTAAATATCTAATAAAAGTTGATAGCCTTTGGACGAATAAACTTTTAACTAAAACGTGAGTGAGGGCTTATTATAGAGATCCCTTCCCAATAAAATGTTTGTAATACATTTTAGTGCAATAATATGCAGCCATCTCTCTAACGACCTACTAGTTAATATATAATGTTACTTTTTACTGTTTCACACCTCTCTGGTTGAGAAAAAATAGTAATTGTCAAAAAAATCAAACTGGAGATTTTGATGGATGTTGACGTTTCATGAACCCCTAAATCCGAAAAAGTTATTTTAAAAAAAATAATAATGTCAGTCTGTAGTTCTGACTAGAAACGAAATTATTTTACAAGTTGGGATAAAACTTTGGCCATGGGGTTTTCATAAGGTTTCTCAGAGTTTTTATTAATAATCTATCCAACCCTAAAATTAATGGTAGTATTTTTTTAACTAAGGGTGGAAAGAGAAAAAATAAATTATATCAAACTCGACTCGAATAAAATTCGTATATATATGTATTGTTTAGTATTAAAACAAAATGGAAATTCTCATTTCTTCATGAAAATAACTTTGAGAGTAATTTACACTTGGAAACTTCCAATTTTTATTGTATCTCCGCACCTTTTTGAGATACAAAATTACTTATCACTACAAAAATGAAGGCATATTAAAAATAAAAATCATGATTTGAAATATAATTTTATAAAACCAAGAGTTTCCGAATTATAAGTGTATACATATAGGTCGTGAGTAGGAAAATCCATCTTATTGCAAAAGGCGCCCTCAATTTACAATGAGCCAGGCTAATTGGAAAGTAATATTATATTTGCTTATCAGTCTGATAACTTTTAGGCTTATTGCAATGAACCCATACAGCTTTAGGCTATAAAGGAAATGCACCTTTGTTCGCTCAATCAGTCTAGTTGATTCCAGGCTTATTACAATATTCCCGAGATATTGAAGGCTTATTAAAAAGTCTATAGCAGAGGTTCCCAAACTGTGTGACGTACAATTATTATTGATGGTATGCCGTGGGAAGCCAAACAAAACAAACAAATTAAAGTCGTAAAAAAATGGACTCATAAAATCTAATAAATATATTACGACCCAGACTAACCTAAATTAAGATAGATTCAATCAGTGATCGTAGGGGTGGCAACATTGATTAAAGCTCAGACAGACGGTGCAGCCTCACAGTCTTTAATAAACGCTACGCGAACGGTGGTACCTACTCTAAATTACGGAAAAGTTTGGGAACCGCTAGTCTATTGAATAAAATATTTTTCCCTTTCAGCATGTTCTTAAATTAACTTGTTAAGCTCCGTACGATGGCAGGGTTTGATTAAAAATCTCAAGTTCAAGTAATGTATAGTAAAAATTATTTTTAAAAACGTAACAAACTCTTATGAATAAGTAATGGTTATTAAAAAATAATAATACAGATACAAATTTAATAGTTATATTTCATTAACAGAAGAAATATTCACGTTTACAAGTATATTGTGACATTTACCATACTAAATTCACACTTTACACATAACAGATTTTTTCTTTATTTCCACACGGTAAACTGCTGTGACATTTTGATGTGCACAATTATTTTGCCTTCTTACAGGCACACTTTTTAGTTTGACGCTGTTTTTTTGAGACTATACACTTGCAACTGGTATATCCCTGGCCCCCAAAATTTGATTCCTTACTCACAGCTTCACGAACAGTTACAAATTTTTCTGGGATATCTTTATGAATTTGTGTACCAGAAATCTAGAGGTCACTTCTATTAGATTGGGTTGTAATATATTTATTAGATTTTATGAGGCAATTTTTTTACGACTTTAATTTGTTTGTTTTATTTGGATTCTCACGGCATACCATCAGAAATAATTGTACGTCCCACAGTTTGGGAACTTCTGCTGTAGACTTTTTAATAAGCCTTCACTATCTTGGGCGTATTGCAATAAGCCTAAAATGTATCGGGCTGATAAGCAAATAGAATATTATTTTCCAATTAGCCTGGCTCATTGTAAATTGATGGTTCCTTTAGCATTAAGCCTAATTTTCCAATTCACCTATGGAATATATATATTTTACGAAAGTCTTAAAATTTGGAAATTGCTGTAATGCTCTATTGGTGTGATATTCCTCTTTTCTCTAACATTGTATATTATTTCGTTTATGCTCTTTGGTAGAATGTGCAACAATGTCTACTATCTCGTTTCAAATATCTTAAGAGTTTTAAGTAAATATCCCTTTTTTATTTACAGTAGCAAAAAAATATATGCTGTGCACCCTCACCACATTAAAAAAAATTATCCCTTTTGCACAAAAAAATCTATAAATTTGTATGTGGATATAAATTAGAAAAAAAAATATTATGTTAGAAAATTACGAAACTTAGCTCCATCGGTAGTACGTCCACCTACGGAGCTAAGGGTCCCGTTCTCAATCCCTGGCATGCTTAGTAAATTTATAATTGTTGGAATAAAATCTATGCTGTGCACCCTCCCCACATTAAAAAAAATTATCCCTTTTGCACAAAAAAATCTATAAATTTGTATGTGGATATAAATTAGAAAAAAAAAATTATGTTAGAAAATTACGAAACTTAGCTCCATAGGTAGTACGTCCACCTACGGAGCTAAGGGTCCCGGTCTCAATCCCTGGCATGCTTGATAAATTTATAATTGTTGGAATATAGGTTTACCCTTTCACAGTGAGGAATTGACGGCAAGGGGATGGATTTTGTGTTTGTCCTAGATTTAAGATTGGAGTAATTAGTACAAAAGCGTATAACCTGAACAGGTAGTAAGACACACGGTGCTAAAAAAAAGTTTAAAAAATAATAGCACTGACAACCTACAATGGCATCACATTACATTACATAATTTGCGAGGCACTACTGTGTTAGCTAGGTTCAGGTTATAGACATGTCCAGATGGACACTAACAATATGTGCATTTGTGCACAGAATGTCTACATCAATATTTCACTTCCCCCTTTCCCGCACCCCAATCATAATCACTTGCTATGTCCTTTCTCGTCAAATGTTTTTTAAATGTATTTTTTTCCCTTTGTTCAGACGTAACGAATTAGTTTTATAACAACAATCAAGACATAGTTTGTAGGTCCCAAATTCAATTCCCGTATTCAGATGTTATTTTTAATGTAAATAATATGTAGATGAGGCTATAACCGTAACTAAAAAATACTCATATTTGACATCATGTAGAGATAATGCTTTAAATACTTTAAATACTTAATCTATTAGTTCGGCATATCAGTATATAGCGTATTTAGTGTAATTTATATTTATATTTTTATTAATTACACTTGTGTGTTAATAATAATGAGAGATATTCAAAACAGAGGTAATGTGCCCACATTTTTGTGGACGGACAAAGGGAAAACATTTAGAAAGATGCACCCTGTGTTTAGCCATTCGGGATTTGAACCCTGACTACCATCCATCGTTAAAATAAAATAAATGAGCTTTGTGTTTAAATCAAGTTAAGATTAAGTTTAAAAATGAACTGGTGGTTTAGTTCAGTCCCGAGGTGACCTGGCGGTTTAGGGGTAAGGTGTCAGACCTCTGTGCTTGGGGTCCGGGGTTTAATCCTTAGTCCTGGCACAGATTTATCTGATTGCCAAAACCTTCCTTCACCTCTGAAAAGACGCATATTAATNTACCTGCTAATCCGCCCCCGCTCCCTCCCCTCTCCAACCCACCTTCCCTAACCAAAACTTCATCCCAAGACCTTCCAATCATTCCACCGCTGCCGAATAACGGTTTTTTGGTTCTAAATGGAACGGACCGTTAGCATCCACTTTCATTTTACCATCAGTGACACAAACGATATCTTACAGATTTTTCTCGACATTAGCTCTGTTCGAACACCGTTAAGGGCCAGGCGAACCGGGCACCAGTTCGAGGGAATCGTCAAACAGAACACTAACCCAGCCTAATGCTGACTGGTCTTGAGATAAAAATAATTACCAAACCTCACAACTCCTACCTGGGGTGTGATAGGAAAATAATTCCCAAGCCTATATAAGCTCACCTAACCTAACTACTCTTAAAAAGCTCTTTTACATCTTGAAAATATAGCACCCTAAACTATTTTTTAGCAACTATACCGTAAACCCTTCCTTATATCAAAGTGTTTGTTATGATAGAAAAATTAAATAAGAGAATATTGTCTAAAAAAGCACGTTCTTATATATTTCTTTGTAACCCTAGCGATTCTAGTAGAATCTCGCAATGAAGCGTTCTGAATATGATATGATGGAATTTCCTTTCACGCCCCATTAGGCTTTAATTTGTTAAATTTGGGGGTTATTTTCATATTTTCCCCGGTTATATTGAGGGGTGCTAAAAGGCAATCCCACCAGGGTGTAAAATTTACCTCGGACCACCCCAGGTAACAAAGAGCTATTGTTCTAAGCCGGCTCACTGAAGGTGGCCACGTACTAATATGCTCTGTCAAGTGGTAATCAGTTTGAGCATAGGCAGTAATTTAGATGACAGCCAAATGTTGCCGCATCTGACACAAGGACGATGATTTGACAAGGGCAGTCAATGAGTAACAAGTATATTATTTTTGTAATCTGCCCAATGGGCTGCTGCAAACAATGGTTATATCTCCATTGTAGAGTATACCTCGTTCACCCTGTAAGGTAACAAGCTTACCTTATATTATGCAATTATGATGCATCTTATAGGCTAGGGCCATAGTGTAATCCGCCAAGGTAAGACTGCTACTTTTCAGACTAAACGGAGTGTTCCTATTATTTTTTTAAATCCTACATGCCCAAGCTCATCGATTTTTAACATCCGCCCTTTTACCGGCTTTCTCCTGTGTATTAATAAGAAATACTGTTTTAAAGGAAATGCACTAGGACCAACGTTAATAAAAGATGGTAAAACCACATTTGTTGACCACATGTGGAAATAATATATTATTGTACAGCAAAACATCCCAAACCAGTCTCCACATCAGTGGCTACCAAATGATACGAATAAAACGGATTAGAATGTATGGACACAGATTTGATTAACATATTTGCTATAGTTAGGAAATTCTGAGAAGATTTAAAAATATATAATATTGTATTAATAAATTGATTAAATAAAATTCCACATCGGTGCCTGGACTAAACGTCAAGTTTGCTGGTGATAGTGAGGTTGAAGTTCGAATCTAGGCCGGGTGTACTGAAGATGGTTTTCCAATAGTCCTCCATTCAAATGCTGGTGTATTAATGTTGCCTCTTGCCAAACCCTTCCTTCACCTCTGACAAGACGTGTATTAATCACAACTTGTGAATGTGTGGAATGCCAGGCCTCCACCGTGGTTCGGATTCCACGTTAAACTGTAGGTCCTCCATTTCATCTCACAATCACCCTACCATTACACATTAGCGTAAGTGCGTACAACCCGAACGGGTAGTAAGACGTGGTAATAATAATAATAATAATAATTTTGCCTTGCTCGTAATGTATATTAGGGTACAGTGAGATAAAAATAAATAGCTACTGCTACTGTGAGCTAAAGTTATTAATCAAGTATTTGGCACAATATATACTTATTTGTAAATAAGTAATTAATAATATTTATCTGTGGAGGCCTTATTCAAATGTATATAGAACGTATTGTAATCAATACTATTTTTGGACTATTGGCCATTCACAAACACAGTTCCAATAGACAATGTGACGAGGCTAAGGTGGAGTTTTAGGGGACGCGAGAAATGTTCAGTGTTTTTGAGTTTTTTTTAAATAAAAACTACGTTTTTTGGCCAAATAAAAAATATTTATTGCTTAAGTACAAACATAGAGTTTAATTTCCTTCACATGTTGATAATCAACAATAGTTGAATATCTGTCATTAGCATAGCGGCATTAGATGAGAAACTTTTTAGATGGAGAGAAAAAGTTATAATTTAGTTCCAGGACATCCTTGGCAGATATTCAAGAACTGTTAAGGTCACCATGTGAAGAAAATTAAACTAAATGTTTGTACAGAAGAAATATTTGATTTATTTTCACTAAAAAACGTTTTTCTACCAAAACTACAAAAAACCATTACCTTTTCTCACGTCCCATACATACCCACCTTAATAGTCATCATTTCAACATTTATTTAAGTAATTTAATTAAATAATTAATTAATAATTAATTTAATTTTACTAATCATATTATATGAGATAATTATATTATAAATTAAATTTTTATATTTACAATATATACTTATATACAATTACTTATATTTAAATTAATTTAATTATATTAATATAAGTACTTATATATATTCATATAATTAAGTATTATTAAATTAAATTTTAATATATTAATCATTGTTATGATTATTAAAATAAGAATATATATTCAAATATATATGATATATTTAAATTAAATATTTATATATAAATAGTTTTAATTAATTTTATATTAAAATATTTAAATACATTATTAATAGGTTTTTATATTAAATAAATAAACATGAACCCCCATTTTATTTTTTTAACTTATAAAATGGGGGTTCATGTTTATTTATTTAATATAAAAACCTATTAATAATATATTTAAATATTTTAATATAAAATAATATTAAAAATAATAAAAAACAGCAATGTAGTAAGGAGGCATTGTAATTTTTTTAGAATTTTTACCAAAGTTAAATTATTTCCAAAAATTGATGCTAAATAATAAAAAAAATGTTAAGCAAAACTTTTTTGTATGATAAAATGCCTTTAAAAAACTGTAGGTTTATATCTTTAAAAATATTGACCTTGAAATAACCTTGAAGATTCCCCAAATCTAAAATTAAATGTTCTTTCTCAAAAACAAAAAAAACATTTTTTCAAAAAAATAATTTCTAAAATGCTTGGTTTTAGTTATATTCTGGTGTCTCACTTTAAATGCCTCAACCGGTATATTTAAAATAGTAGCCGAGCATGATTTTTTTTTTTTNACACTTGTATAAGGTTTCGAGTACTGATAAAAATACATTTTAAAATTATAACGATTAGAAAGTTTTCTTTTTTCAAATTCATACTTTTAAACATATTTATCACTTTGATTAATTTTTTATCCCCACTTCCTATTCCCCATTCAGGATATTCACATACGTACTAATTTATCTTAAGAATTAGAGATAATAAAGGTTGAATTTATAGGAAATGTACCTAAATTTGCGTGGCGGAGAAGTGGAAAAACCATTCAGAAAAAAAATGACAATATGACCCAGATTTGAACCTTGATATTCCGGTTACTGGCATTCCAGCCACGAGGGAAACTTCTTTAGACCATTCGACCACTGGCGTGTGTGGTTCTGTAATTGATTAATTAATAATGTATTAAGGAAGAGAAGGCAGGGTTAAATGAATCCCATCTGGCTTCAACATCCAGACGCATATATTACTCCCTAGACCGCATAATCACAAGTGCGGATACTGCTTGAAATTGTATTTAAAAGTTATAGGTTGAGAATTATTGCTACTATTCTAATAAATTTTTCAAAGGAAATCATTTATAACTTATAGCTTTGATTTTATTTTTTTTATAAAATAATCCCAGTTCTTTCATACTGGCCTATAAAACTGACAGCTTTGAAATATTTGACTCCGGATCTCGTTTGATGGAACTACTTTTGATAAACTTCATCCTCCCTGACCCCGCACATGGTGGGTGTTAAATGGGTTACGTTTGCAAATTGATAATTTGCTTACCCAGATTGGATCTATAACATCATGGGAGGAAGGGGGTGGTGGGAGAGACATAATTAAACCTTGATGGTGAACAGGGTTGCAACCCCTTTCTAGCCAAACTCTCTCTGTTGGGAATGGATTTTCCCTTCTATGGCTTACGGCAGAGCGCATGCGCAGTCTACATGATTTACTCGCGCGCTGTTCACATAACGTTAAGTCTGACCGGCTTCGATATCTGCGGCTGCGGTCGTCTGAAAAGAGCTGAG
Organism: Timema bartmani; assembly: GCA_902151455.1. Lineage (NCBI taxonomy): Eukaryota > Metazoa > Arthropoda > Insecta > Phasmatodea > Timematidae > Timema > Timema bartmani. The sequence continues at coordinate 10,485 of CABFWB010009603.1, forward strand.
ATTAAGAACAAATACATGTGCCCCACGTCTTACTACCCGTTCGGGCTATACTCATATTCACACGAATGGACTAGGGACGAGGACATTTAAATTCAAAATAATGTGCCCGAATTCGAGTAAAGGTAGAGGGGGGGACTATTTAGGAAATAGTAACCTCATTTTTCAATGGCCGAACGGGCTAAGGCGTCACTCTCGTGTGAGACTGGCCTGTTTATGACGGGGATATTAGGGTTCAAATCCCGGTAGGATCTACTGAAGGTTTTTTTCCTAAATGTTTTCCCTCTCTTCCTCCATACAAATGCAGTTATAAAACCTCTAAAATTCTTCCTTCCTCATCCTTTACCTCATTATAGGGATTATAATGTGTGAATATAGCTTGGACCGGTATTAGGACGCGTTGTTTATGATGATAATAATAATAGTTCCATTTTTTATAGTGTTGGTCAACAGTCTTAAGACCTATGACAAGCCAGCACTAAACAGTACACAAGTACCATATAAGCACATATAATAAAAATAAAAAACCATAATAGATAAATATTGATACATGCTTATGTATAATTATAAAATAAGACATAATTATAAATAATAGATGACAAAAATAATAAGTAAATAAATAAAGAGTGGTAAAAGCGTAAACATTTAAAAGGATAACAGTAAGCAAATAATAAATCAGAATAAAGTACATTTAAGTATTCGAGGCAGAGCCTCAAAGGATAGCTTAGTTTAAGGGAGTTCCCTAAATAACTCTCTGAGTTTAGCTTTTCTTTTATGATAAAGTAAAATTTGACAAATTTGTTATTAGTGCTGTGGATACAACGGCTCACCTTGTAAGAGTTGTCGAAAGAAAATAATTTTGGGCAATGAGAGGCCCAATAAGGAACCTCTACATGATCAAGGGCAAATTTACTAGAAATGTTGATATTGGAAATGTTTATATTGGAAATATTAAAAACAAAAAGGTCATCCCAATAAATTCAACGCGAGAAGAGAGTTTAGATCCCTAAAAGGTTTCGAATTTTGTCATTGTCATAATAAATCTGGTTATTAAAGAATTTATCAAAGCACGCAGTGACAAATTTTCTTTGAACATTTTCCAGCCTGAGAGAGTCAATTAAGGTAATGGAATGCCAAGCAATAGTAGCATATTCTAATTTAGATATAACCAGGGCATAGTACAGCAATAAAACAGTCGACTTTCTTAAATGATGAGGTAATAAATTTAATAAGACCTAGTAATTTCAATGATTGGCATAATATATGGTCAACATGATAGTGGAATATTCTGAAAAATGATACCTGGACATTTTTCAATTTTCAGATTATGATATCTAGATGGAGTAATCCTCACTAAAAGCATAAATAATAGCTATGGCTATTTGATTCTTAAATGATAGTGGAAGTTGAGTTCATTGTCCAGAACACTTATAGATCATTTATATAGGGGGAAATTATGTCATAATTGACATAATAATAAAAATAATAATCAGCCTCAATACACCCAACAGGTATACGAACATTGAGCTCTTCTTTATCGTCAATCAAGTGTGAGAATAGCCTTGGAGCATACTGTCACCGGTGTGGGTGTAATGAGTCAATGTAATGTGTATCTGACACCTTAGGTTAGTTGGTAGCGTGTCTGTCTACTGAGATAAGGGTCGCGGGCTTGATGCCCAGAATGGACGACAAATGTAGTTTTAAATAATAATAATATTTAGCACCGCGTCTTACTACCCGTTCGGGTTATACGCTTAAGTACTAATTACGCTAATGGA
>CABFWB010009604.1:0-12258 GCA_902151455.1 Timema bartmani
GTTCAAGAGGAGTATGCTCTCTTCTTAATATTGCACACCCCTAACACTAGCTTCAGCCTAGTTCAAGAGGAGTGTGCTCTACTAGTTCAACCTAGTGATCGTTTAGCGATGTGCCTCATTAAAATGAATTCAACTGTGGGAATTCTTGTTGCAACCCACATAAAAGTTTATATTTTCTGAACGAGAAGATTGAGAGCTACATATATACCTACACAGTTTGGAATCGATCGAGCAGCATCTCGAAATGGAAAAACATCAAAAAAATTGCGCTGCACAGTTATCTATTGGTATGTACTGTGTATGTTTGTATGAAAACACTCTACTGTTCAAAAATTGCAATAAATCATTACCAATCTTTTGATACTTTATTGAAATTAATCCCTATAGGATGATAAGGAGCGGGACTTCTCTTAGAAAATGTAGTTCTAGCAAAGGCAATTAAATAGAATTGTGCACTTTTGGTTTTCCCGAGTTATTAATTTTCTAAACTCGCATTTGGACTCAGTGGGTCATTGTTGCAATCTTGGTTCTGGAATGTCGCTGGTTTGTGTCTGGATGGGTGTATTCAGTTACAAAATGCCTCTGGGGGTACTCAACTTGTTCATGATTGTTCCTACTACACACAAGACGTAATTTGTTCCATCCCGGACCAGTTTGGCCGATATTACATCTTGATAGCAATCATCTTGCTTGGTCGGGATGAGATTAGTGAGAAAACTCACTCACACAGATATTCAAATTAATGATTTGTTGCAGGATTAATACGGAGCTTTGAGGCCGCACTAATAGTGAGCTTTTTTTTTTTCCTGGTTTGTTTGGCTCGGTATCCTAACAATATTTAAATCCGAGTCATTCTATGCTAATTTTGATATATCCCTATTATTTTACAATGTATATTTTTCTTATTTAAAGTTTTATTAAAAACAGGATAAGCACCTAAATACTACCTTATCTTAATTCCCTATGTTAACCCCCCTAACCTCTACTAAAGTAACTAAATCTTATTACTAAGTAAATTTTCATCACCGGGATCTCTAATTTAACCCCGATGGTGGCTAGGGGGCTGCCAAACAACCTACTTTTTCCATCTTGACCCAGGAGGCCCAACTGCCTCAATCCCTTTCTCCTGTTGCCAAGAGAAGGGATCACCCGGCCTAGGGTTATCTCCTGTTTCCGGGTGTTGTCACGTCTCGAGGTATTTTTCGGCTGGAAATTTGGTCCTTCAGGTTGTTAGGGCATCCCCAACCTCCCTCATGACTCATCAGCTGAACTGATATTCCAGGTCCCAACTCGTGTTCGTTACATTCCAGCTATTTATTTACTCTCCTCTCCGAGGGGTTTCTTACGTTATTACCTAAATTTCAACCCCTCTACCTATTCCGAAATATCCGCTACTGAGTGCCACTGGTCTCAGTGTCACTCACTGTGTCGTGATCATCATTATCGTCGTCACTGTCATCAGTTCGGTTTTGTAGTTCTTGTCTGTCTAGTCTTGGTCTTCTATCTCTAGCTTCGTTCAGTGCTGTCAGGTAATCATTCCTAGCTATGTCTGATACTTCCTATGCAATAGCGTCCAGGAGTTTCCACATAACTGGGTCTCTCAGAATGTGACCTACAAGTCTTCCTTGTATTCCCAGTTGGAAGGGTCTTCTGATCTCTTGGGTTTTAACACACTCCAATACTACATGTTCTGGCGTTCCCTCCTGTCCACAGACACACTTACTCGAGTTAATCGATGCCTGCTTTCTTAAGGATGCCGGATATGGTCCTTTCCCAGTTTTAAAGTGGACCAGACCCTGGGACGGCTCTAGGTGCCCATTCTCAAGTCTTTCCAAAACATTCGGAAACAGTTGAAATGTTCGCCTCCCAGTTTCTCTTTCCTCCCATCGTCTCCGCCACTCTGCTAACAGTGCTGCTTCTGCCTCCCCAGCATTGTTGACTTCCGAGGACATCGATAATCCGGGTTCTAGTCCGATGTCCCAAAAGACCGGTCCACAGACCGAACCTTGAGGACAACCTTAAGTTAGTACCTTCTGAACCTTTGCTCTTGGACATCTCAGGGTATCATATCTGTTCCTACAGTAATCCTTGAAGATCTTGTATAGGCTTCCTGGACATTGCAAATCTCTCAGACTTTTAAACAATGCCAGCCACCACAGGTGGTCAAAGGCCCCTGAGATGTACACGAAGATACCTACCACATACTTCTCTATGGTGGAGTCAATCAGCTCCATTGCCCTACAGATAGCGTCCTCTATAGACTTGCCCCTTCTGAAGCCATACTGCTGCTAGTGCATACCTATAATCTTCCTATGCCTAAGCAGGCGCTCACATAGGATTTTTTCTTTAACCTTCCCCAGTGTATTTAGCAGGCAGATTGGTCTGTATAACTTTGGAAGTTTTGGGTCTTTGTCCTCACCTTTGCTAAGTACGATCACCTCGCTCTGCTTCCATATGTTCGGGATTTTGCCTTGAGGGAGGCATTCATTTAATAGCCCAGCAAGATAGGGAGCTATGAGATCCACTGTCTTTTGAATCACCTTGACCTTTATCCCGTCCGGCCCAGGTGCTTCCTTTTTACCCATTTTGGCAATGGAGCTGATCACCTACTCCAGATTTGTTGGTTCCAATGGCTCGTCATTTCTATATTCATCACTTACAATTTTCTCCTTCTTAATTCTTCCTGTTCTTCTGTTTCTCTCCTCTCCTCGTCATCAGGCAACAACGTATCCATTCGAAATTCCCAAGTCTCCTCCCAGCAGGTGATTATACTGCCGTCAGCTCTTTTAAGGGTGGACATCATTGCCAGGGAGGGGTCTGATCTTCCCTGAGGCTATCCTGAAGGGGATGCCCCACGGTCCCTGCTGTAGTTCTCCTTTAACATATCTCTCCCAGTCTTTCCTCCTTTCTTCAGTTAGTCCATCCTCAAATGTCCTTTCTCTATATATATACATTCCTAATAGGGCTACTCGACCTACTGGGTCTCTACACCTTTGGTACCTTCTACGAGTCCTTCTTGCCCTTGCCCGTAGGCTCTGCAATCTATCGTTCCATGGTTTATTTCCAATAGTGAGCTCTAATCACTCCTGTATTTGAATTAATAGCAATCTCATAAGTGTTTGGATAGTGTTCACACAAAACGTTTCAATGATCCTGAGTATGGCCGAGGCCTAAATTATTGTTAGTATTACTGTAAGTATTGTATGTATGCCATATTTATATAATATGTATGTATTCTTGTCATACACCTTAGCTCAGTCGGTAGCATGTCTAGCCAGTGAGCTAAGGGTCCTGGGTTCGATTCCCGGCATGGCCGAAAAATGTATCATTGGTGAAAAGTGGATTTTCCTTTTTCACAATGATAAATAAACGGCAGTGGGATGAGGGGGCTGGATGTATGGATTTAAGTTAGATTATAAGTCGTGTGTTCATATAATAAGTCGGTTCATAAAGTGAAAGTTAAATACCTCAAATAACTAAATAAGAAATCTTGTATGTATATAAATATATATAATTTGATATGCCTGGCAGTTGAAATTACGATAAAACGGCTTAACCTATTTTGACTAATGAACACTCATTTAAATGATAGGGACCAGGATGTTGGCAAAAATAGTAGTTACCAACGAAAACCAGATTTCCCTAGCGAATTTTTCATCTGTTTCTTCTGTGTGCGCAGTGGTTCATCTGACCAATTATTATTTGTTTACATCACCATGGAAACCATGATTTTTGTATGATTGTACATCGGCAAATAAAATATTTACCTTTGGTTGAAAATAACAATAACTCAATTCTTGCCTGAGTGGTTTGGTGCAACAAATAGATAAAATGCTGGTAGGGGGGTCGTTTTAAAGCTACCATCACAGGCTGAAGGGGGAAAATATACGTTTTGCTTGAAGTTATACACCGTAAACATGAAACCAATGTAGAGCCTCATTATATAGAACGTATCCTTTTAAAATGTCTTGACACTTTTTAGCGCGATAATCTGCAACGATCCAATAATTATATAGGTATCTATGTGTATTGAATATTGATAGATGTAGGTATGTATGTATATGTGCATATAGATGTATATATACCTTCACTGCGCCTAAATACCTATTCGGGCTATACGCATACATTAATTACTCTATTGGGATGAGACAGGTATAGCATCAAAATAAATGTACCCGCATTTTCGAGTAGGGAGAAAGGGAAATGATTTAAGACTCCCGACCACAATTAGAGCCCCTATCTTCCTGTCATCAGCAGTCCAGTGAATTGTGAGAGTAGCGCCATTTACTGCTGGACCACCAAGGTCAATCTTGTAGTAATCTTCAGTCAATCTCGCGGTAATCTTCAGTTTATATTGCGGCAAACTTCAATCAATCTCGCAGTAATCTTCAGTTGATATTTCGGCAACCTTCAGTAGATCTCGCGGTAATCTTCAGTTGATATTTCGGCAACCTTCAGTCGATCTCGCGGTAATCTTCAGTTGATATTGCGGCAACCTTCAGTCGATCTCGCGGTAATCTTCAGTTGATATTGCGGCAATCTTCAGTCAATCTTGCAGCAATCGTTAATCGATCTCGTAAGAAAACTACATCATCATTATTTTAAAGTCGATATTTGAGTCTTCTAAACTTGTAAATATATCAAGTATTTTCTAATAATATCTTAGTGTAACCAGGATAACTATGATAATTCATAATCGGTTATGTCATAAGAAAATTTTATAATTTAATGTGAAAATATACATTTTATCAATTATCATATATTTTTTCTATAAAGGGGTTACATAATCATTTGAGGAAAGATTGAATTTAAGGAATAAATATAAGATGTATGGACAAAAAAAGGAGCAAAAGTAGAGTGAATAGTGGATGGTTGATCGCGCGACCTTTGATAAGTTTATTTAAGTCGAACGGGGTCCCAAAAAAAAGTTCCGGGCCCCTGTTATAAGCCCTAAGGCGTCACTCTCGCAATAGACTGGACTGCTGATGGCGGGTATATTGGAGTTCGAATACCGGTTGGCTGTATATAAGGTACTCTTTCATTGGTTTAACACGATTTTTATCCTCACGCAAATTCCGGTACACTTCCTTTAAAATTCAACCTTCCTTTTACCTAGAACATTAGTGTAATTAGTACATAATATGCGTATAATCCTAACGGGTAGTAAGACGTGGTGATAAAACATATATCTGAGGTTATAAAATCTGGTGAGGAGGAATCATTTAAAAGCTTGTAATGTTCTCTCTCAGACAGAGGAGTTTCCAGCAAGTAGGTCTCCAGTGTAGCGAACTACCATATGATGGAATGTCCGGTGCGAGGCACCCAGTGGCGTGTGTGAATACATTCCCCCAGGGGTAAACATCTCATTACACCAGCCGGTCCAAATCAGTCTCACTGCAATGGATACTTATTAGGAAGGGTCAGTGTTTCTCTATCCTTGTTCTTACAACTTGTGGCGGGGAGCGAGCGATACGTGACGTTCAGACTCTGCAATTACCTCACAGATTGATAATTACACGAGGTCTCGTTTGCGTCCTTCCCAACATCTTCCCCTGAATGTAACTAATCATATAGTTAGTATATTGCTGGGGTTTTTCAGGGGCTTAAAAAACTGTTGGGTTATTAGCACTGGTGACCTCCTATATGTAGTGGATACCAACACCAACAACCTGACGCTCTTGACCACTTAGCTATCCTGACTCTCTTGGTGCTCACTGTAAGTTGCGGGAAGAGTTGGTTGTACGGGTAGTGTGGTGGACTTCAAGACTCTTGGTGCTCACTGTAAGTTGCGGGAAGAGTTGGTTGCACGGGTAGTGTGGTGGACTTCAAGCCGAGGTACTCGGGGTTCGATGCTAGACCAGAATTACTGCAGTGGGCATGTTCTATTATTTATATTATTTACTACCCCGTACCCGTGCCGGCTATACTCACATTTATATTAATCTACTCTAATGTGGTGCACCCGCTTCAATGGTCGCGTGGTCTAAGGCGTCACTCTTGCAATCGACTGGGACTGCTGATGACTGGGAGATCGGGGTTCGAATACCAGCCGGGTGTAGGCTACTGAGGGTGTTTTTTTCATAAAGTGGTTTTTCACTCTCCCATTTCCCACACACAAAATTGGCACACCCTGTTTGCTCAAAAGGTAGCAGTCTTACCTTAACTGATTACACTATGGCCCTATCCTACAAGCTGCACCATAGTGGAACTAAGCAAGCTAACCGTCTTACCTTAACTGATTACACTATGGCCCTATATTACAAGTGGCACCATAGTGGAACCAAGCAAGGTAGCAGTCTTACCTTAACTGATTACACTATGGCCCTATCCTACAAGCTGCACCATCGTGGAACCAAGAAAGGTAGCAATCTTACCTTGACTGATTACACTATGGCCCTATCTTACAAGCTGCACCATAGTGGAACTAAGCAAGCTAACCGTCTTACCTTAACTGATTACACTATGGCCCTACCTTACAAGCTACACCATAGTGGAACTAAGCAAGCTAACCGTCTTACCTTAACTGATTACACTATGGCCCTATCTTACAAGTGGCACCATAGTGGAACCAAGCAAGGTAGCAGTCTTACCTTGACTGATTAAAGTATGGGCCTATCTTATAACCTGCACCATAGTGGGACCAAGCAAGGTAACAATATTTCTTTGATTGATTACATTATGCCCCTCTCTTATAACCTGCACCATAGTGGAACCAAGCAAGTTAAGTTTGCTACCTTTAAGGATAGTCGTAGTAAACCTCATCTATTCCTCACGTCTTGTTTTTGCCGGCCCCCTTGAAGTAAATACTGGTTGTATTTGTGTATCAAACTCCCCCCTCTCCTCCTAAGCGCCTGCATCCTGGACAACCTCCAAGATGGTTGCAGGTGGGGTCATGACGACCCGGTATTCACCTCCACGTTATTGAGCAACAATCCACTGACGTACTTCCCAGCCTCGAGCCAAGACAGAACCGATTGGCCTACTCGGATATTTCGTTTTGATCCCGTTAATTCGTTGCGCATTCGGTGGCGGCATCTGTGAACCTTGTCACGTCGTCCACCGCTCTGTATGGACGATATAACGATACATTATCATCGGACGGTCACTCCATTTGGCACGGCGACACCTAATCACGGTGCGGGCAGCCATCCAGACAGAGGGACGGGGGGTCGGGAGAGGGATATCAAGCTCGTGAGCCACAAACACACCACGTATTGATAGATAGACAAGCAAGATTGATATTATGTAGGTTGTTAAATAAATAGGTAAATAGTTAGACAACTAGGTAAGTAAATAGATTGATATATAAAATAGATAAATACTTAGGAATAGTTATAGCATTGATATATATATATAGAGAGAGAGAGAGAGAGAGAGAAGAGAGAAAGAAAGAGAGAGCGAGGGATTTAGAGAAAGAGTAATATAAGTAGACACATAGGTAGAAAGATAGGTAGTGAGATAAATGAATGGATAGAAAGGTAGTTAGGTAAACAGATAGATGGATAGTCAGGTAGATCTTCAACGTCAAGCTCTTATATTTAAGCTATTTAAATACAATATAGTTAATAGGATCAAAATAATCATTCATAAAGTAAAACCCAATAAATAAAATTTAAAATCATTATACTGATTTGATGGATTTAATTTAGATAATTTAATTAAATCAAAATAAATTCCTTGTACACCTAAATTTTCCAATCGGACCGAAATATTATGTTTTAACAATATAAAACCTCGTGTATAAAGGTTGATGAATCAAATTATAAATTCTAATTAAAGGTATAAATCATATTGAACCTATAAATCAAACCGATTTTTAGTAAATTAATGAACGTAAAATACCGTTTAAATAAATAACCAAATCAACCCCCTTATAATATACAAACTGTAATTTAATATATATATATATATATTTATATATATATTAGATAGATATACAAATAACTAGATAATATATTAATAGGTAGATAGATGTACAAATACATAGCTATATCGATGTTTAGTTAGATATATGGGTGTGTATAATTGGATAGATTTTTAAATGGACAGACAAACATATTATACTTATAAATAAAATTCCTAATAAAGAAGGATTGCGCTTTGTAAAAACAAAACAGTCCCAATTGAAATAAAATACCTGGAATCACGTTTCATGGAATCACATTTAATTTATGGTTTATTTTATTATATCAAAGAGTATAAAAGGTATAAGTATACGTGCCTTTCTAAACAGCAACTAAATAAAGCTCCTAATAAACTCTTGTGTTAAGTAAACCCCTCACTCCATTATTGTTGTCAAGTACAATATAATATTCTATCGTCACGAATGTACAATTAATCAAAATCAGGGTACAAAGAACTCACCAATCTGTTGAACGTGTTTTTTTGTAATGTATTCCGTCTTTGTCGGTTAATATGGTCGACTACAAAGGACAAGAGACGGGAATAATCATATGAGGTATTTATTTCGCAAATTATTAAACTTGTTTGAACAGCGACCGTGTAACGTGAATGGTTTGGGAAGGTTTAGAGGAAAACATTTTTGTTCATACTATTCGCGTAAATAAGTGAGGAAATAATGGGGGGGATCCGGTTACAATCTAATTTCCATAATAAAATTCCTTTTAAAAAATAAAAACACTGCACCCTGGCGAGAGAGGTGACACAACTAAAAAAATGTCATTTTTCATGAGAAGGAAAAAAGTAACTAATAAAAAGTTGTATCAAAATGGCGAGCTCATTTAACATTAGATAAAAATCTCAATGACAATAAAGTGGACTATACTTTTATTAAGCTTACTCTTGATGTTTCGATCATTTCTTGTCAACATGGTGACGTCACATGATTGATTAAAGGGAAAACTTTGAGTTATGTCACTTTTCTTGCTGATAATAGTTAGTATTTATCTTATTTGAGACTCTTTAAGCTTTGATTGTTTCAAAATAGGTCGTGTTTTTCCTTCAACAAACGTAGACTTGAGTGTTTCAACACAAGTGACTCTGTTCATAGTTAAGTGAGTGATATATCCGATCAAGAGGAAAGTGACATACCTACCCTCTGGCGGAAGGCTTTATAATGCGAGAAGTGTCGTTTTTACTGGAGGAGGAGGCAAACTTCGGGATTCTCCCTGTGTGCACCCATTTTTGAGTTGGGTCACTTTTATTCCCGGCGTGCGACTTTTTTTTAGTCAACATTGATAACATTTTACTATAAAATTATTGTTATCTTATAGACGTTGATAATATTTATCAAAAGGGATAGCTGTAGATCACATCAATTGATGTATGAATATTATATGAAAATAGATCTAGTAACTGTTTTAGTTGTCAAATAAGGCCTTTCATATGAAAATTTGACTGTAATGATGTAATAGAGAAGCTTTTCTAAGGGTGTGCTAAAGTATTGACTTATTATCTTGTCTCACGACCGGTTACCGGGATGTTAGGTACAAGACCCGATCTCACGGCTGGTTAACTGGGATGTTAGGTATAAGACTTCATCTCACGGCTGGTTAACAGCGGATGTTAGGTACAAAACCTCGTCTCACGGCTAGTTAACTGGGATGTTAGGTACAGGTCTTAATCTCACGGCTGGTTAACCGGGATGTTAGGTACAAGACCCGATCTCACGGCTGGTTAACCGGGATGCTAGGTACAAGACTTCATCTCACGGCTGGTTAACCGGGATGCTAGGTACAAGACTTCATCTCACGGCTGGTTAACTGGGATGTTAGGTATAAGACTTAATCTCACGGCTGATTAACAGTGGATGTTAGGTACAAGACCTCGTCTCACGGCTTATTAACTGGGATGTTAGGTACAGGTCTTAATCTCACGGCTGGTTAACCGGGATGTTAGGTACAAGACCCGATCTCACGGCTAGGTTAACCGGGATGCTAGGTACAAGACTTCATCTCACGGCTGGTTAACCGTATGTTAGGTACAAGAGCCCGCTCGACCCAGAATTCATATCCAAGCGCGAATTATTCCTTTGCTCAGAGCTGAGTACAGCAACAGTTGCTCACCACAGCCATGGATGTGGAGTTCACCATTGCTACAAGCCCAATACATTGGTTTGGCCAGTTCACCGAGCTTGTTTAACATTCAGAGATGAGGAGGTTAGTCTAGATTAAATGCGCCCGCACTAGCTTGGAAAGAAGATGGGAAAGATATCGTGATAAGCCATATGTAGAAAATGTAAATCGGCATAACCATCCTAGAGTCAAGCCTTGACCTCCACGTATTTTGTGAGCCTGACACTTTAGACCTTGATGAGCAGCCGAGTAGTAATTGGTTTCAGTAAATTAAACTTGTTATCAGTATTGAACTTACAACAGTTTTAAAGACACATTTTGGAAGTGGACCTTTTTATTTTGTATTTTTTAGGTCGAAAACAAAGTTGAGTCAACAAGCCTCACCATCCAACCCTAGGAACTAATTGCAATCGTTAAAAACAACCCACTTTAATTGTTTGTCTTGAAGGATGACCTTGAGTTTTTAGGTTAAGAGAACATACACATATGGAGTTGTGTGTATCTATTCAAGACTTCACAAACAGCCGTTTAAAATCAGTTTTAAAATAAAATTTCAGTAAACGCTTAACAATTAAACTTGAAGAAGACTAAAAACAAGAAGATTGTAGTTTGAACCACTTTTCAAATTGAATGTGTAATTTGAAAAAGGAATTAGGTCTGCTGTTAGTTCTGAGATATTTAAACAACTTAATAAATAATTATAATAATTATTATCATCATATTTTACAGTTTCATAAGGGCCTGTTAATTTGAATATAATACAGAAGACACTTGCGCTTTTAAAAAAAGGCTTTACAAGAAAATCTACGTAATAAAAAGCAAATGAATTTTCAAGACTCATTCCTTTTTTCAAACTTGTTTTAGCACTTGTTCAGACTATACGCCTACGTATTAATTACGCTAATGTGGAAGAAGGAATTTAGAGGAATTGTATCTTAATGATCGTGGCAAGAGAGTGGACAAGCATTTCGGAAAATCCGCCCTCAGTACACCCGACCGGGCTTAGAACCCCAATCTCTGTCATCGACAGTCTAGTCTAAGACGGAAGTGACGCCTTACATCATGCGGCCACCGAAGCAGGTTTTAAACTAAAAAAGGAGTTTGTACATAAACATTTAATCAATTTATTCATAGATGGGTGTTTTACTAACTCTTTTAAGCGTAAAATATTATTTATATTTATCTTAAAAAGTGTAGGTTCATTTACGTCCAATGTTTACCTGTGATTCTTACTGTCTTTTCCCTCTTATTTTAAACTGACTGACTCAATTCAATCGTAAAAAGCAATTTTCTAGAAATAGGATCTAAAGAATTTGATTAAAGTTCGTATCTAGGAATTATTTAAAGTCATAAACAAAATGGTGCACCTCATTTTTCCGGAAAAATGACCTGGAGGGTACTCTACCTAAGCAGATATCTCCGATTTTGATAATATCTCCGCAACTATTTGAGATAGAAAATAACTTATCATTGAAAAGCTGTAGAACTATTTAAAATTTAAAAAAAAATGACGCGCAGCTCTCGTGTTGTACTAAACTGCCGAAGACGGGGAGATTGGAGTTCGATCACTGAGGGTGTTTTTTTTTATGGTTTCCCACGCTCCTTCCACGTTCTTTCCACCCAAATGTGGGTGCACTTCATCTCAATTAAACCTTCTTAATCCCTAACTCATTAGTGTAATTAGTACAAAGGTATAACCCGAACGGGTAGTAAAAGGCAGGGCTGAATTTTAAAAAAAACTAGTATTCGAAATGTATTTTTATAAAATCAATATTTTCCGAGCTATAAACAAATATATTTGTTTAAATGGAGGTCTGGGAAATGGGGGTTGTTATGTTCTTTGGTGAACAAAGATACTCCTCTTTTCTCAATATGTTCCCGTAAGAGTGTATAATATTTCATTTAAGCTATGCAGTGGAATTTAATGCCCTTTCTTATTTTACGTTTCTGCAACAACGTATATTTGTATTTTTCCCCCATATCTTACTAGCTAGTTGACTGACGAACCAAGTGAGTAGTAGAAATATATCCCAGATCCAACAGACAACTACAATATTACATTTTTACCCGCACCGGTGGTCACGTGGACTGAGTTTCAGGCTCATATCGTCTAGTTTTCCAGTAACTGGGTGGGTCAGGGTTCGAATACAGGCCAGGTTATACTGAGGATTGATTTTCTTAAATGGTCTTTATACTATTTTTTACGCAAATACTGGTACATTTA
>CABFWB010009605.1:0-12255 GCA_902151455.1 Timema bartmani
TCCTAATGGTTTACCACTATCCGACCCCACTAATTTATCTAAATTTTATCTTCCTCGTCCCCGACACATTAGCGTAATTAAAATTCGTAAAGTAAGAACAATTAGTAAGACGCAGTAGATAAAAAAGTATTACAAAAGAGGTGTTGTAGAAAGCTAAAATAAAATAAGTTTCATAATCATACAAGTAGATACTTGCCTTTAAGGCCGGTACAAACAGAACGCTAAGCTAAGATTTGCGCTGCTAACGCTTTAGAAAAATAGCGGACCATATGTTTAAATGTGTTGTTTCACACAGAAAAATAAACTAAGCTATTCTAAGCTAAGCTATGCCTTACTACGCCGCGATATGTTTTTTCCGATTGCTGGCTGGGCAATTTTTCCATCTCCCATATTGAGCCTTCTTAAGTTGGGCATGTGCATAACGCAAGTTGGGCATGTGCATAACGCAACTTGGGCTCCGTGTTGAACAAACGCAGTGCTGGTTTGGTGAAAATAAAGAAGTGTTGAGTTTTGTTCTCAGTTTGTTTCACGTGTATTTAAGTAACATTCTATTTAGGTTTTATATTTAATAAGTGTTTTTATATTATAATGTAAACGTTAATTGAACAAGTCATACCTCCACCTCCTAATTTGTCTTCATCTTACAAAGCAACCGCTAACAGCAGCATCTTATCTTCCTCAGTACTATCATCTGAGCTCAAACAAGACATTTTGGAGAACACCATCATAACTAAGCTTCACTGGAGCAGACCAGAAAGAAACAACACTGAATTCTGGAGTGAAAAGATGGACCATTGCTTAGCTTAGCTTAGTATTCTGTGTGTATCGGTTTTAGAACCCAATGATCTTGGGTTCAAACCCAACCGAGCTCAACGGATTTTTCTTGGTCGATAAAAATCCGTAGCACAACTTCCTTCAGAGAGGAAGTAAATGTTTCTTTCCTCATCCCTACATCTTTAGGGTAAATATCATATATGCGTGTAGCCTGAACTTAGAGTAAAACGTGGTGATTAAAAAAGCTATAAAATAAAGATAATAATTTAGTAATATGTTATCAATGTTGGCCTCAAAAAAATATGTCCATATTTTCTAAAAAGCACTTTTTGTGAAAACTGGGTTGTAGCTCATGAAGGATGTGTGAGGAGGAAGGGTGGCTCACTGAGATAGGGAGGGTTGTTGGCTTTAATCTTTCGAGCCCTAGCTGGGTGTAATGGGGGTGGATTTTCTTAAGTGGTTTCGCACTCTCCAACTGAGAAAAAGTGGATACATTTTCTCTGAGCTATACCTTCCTCATACATAGCTATTTGGTGAAAAATTTGGAGCCCAATCGTAAGACGTTCTTCATAAAATATATTTAAATAATGAATATCTAGATTTTTCTAAAAAAAAATTGAGTATATGTTGATGTTAAAGTGACTTGTGCTCATTTTCCACGCGTGCTATGAATTGTTTGAGAGTACATCAAGAGAGAAAGAGTGGAAAGGGGGGTTTCGTGCTTGATGCCATCAAACCCGATAAGTCTATTAGTGGTAATCATTGAATTAACAACACAATGAGGGAAAACCTGTGTTTTCGGTCAAGTGCTGTGTTTTCACCGGGACCACGAGTAGTTGGTTACATATTGATTACAATTTACCAATCATTTCGTCCAAGATGGACGGACGACTAAACTCAAATCAATTTTTGAACAAAGCCCAAATATCATGTCGTTATATGTGTGGGATCGAAGAATTGTGATGTGATTTTGCTTTAACAACAAAATATTAATCAATCTGAGTGTAATTATTTTATGTTAAAAAATAAAAATAAAACGGATGAGTAAAAGCGTATTCGAATAAAATGTCAAAGAGACAAAAATAGCAATTTTACAAAAGTCCATATTAAATCTTTCCAGCACACTCCCAATAATTACGTCCAATATTGTCGCATTGTATTAAATTGAACACTCGTTCTAAATTGTAACAATTCAATGACGCGTTGCCTCATTGGCTTTCGTTAGACTATATGTTTTGTTCTATTTTAAATTCACACTATTTTAGTAGTATTATTATTTAAATATAAATAGTCATTAATTTGGTATGACAGTAAAAATCTATTAACTATTTTCTTAATAGCCGATCATAATCAACGTGATATCTGTAACTTTTTTACAGCGTTAATCGAATAAAAATGTATGAGTGCTTATTTTTTATTTTTTACTTTACGGATAGTGATGAAAGATTTTCCCAGTGGTGGCTTGCTGTGAAGGGGTTGAGAGCCTATTATGTATACAGCGAATAGTGTGTTCAAGGACGAGTGGGGATGTTGGGGTCTCATGGGACACGGGGGATAGAGGGGCGGAAAATATTTATAGCAAATACTCGGTACAAACTTATTTTAACTAGCACATTGATGATAAAAAATATTGAAGTTTGAACATAACGAGTCTACAAAGGCTCGCATTTACTCGTTTCTTTAATACTACTGCTATTACTACTGATACTACAACCACCACTACCACTAGCACTTATAATAACAATAATATTAATAGTAATAATACAAATTCGTAATCTTCCAGGATGGACAATTTTCCGTGTCACATCACTACCTACTCCCCGTCCGGGCTAACCATATATTTTCATTCTAATTAGATACAGTATAGGAAGGTAGAAATGAGAGGATATAAAACCCCACTACGCGTGGAAGGAGATTGGTAAGATATTTAGGAAAATACACCTGGCCGGAATTTGAAACCCAAACCTCTCCGTCACGAGAAAAACCAGACAAGACTGCAGAATTTATCAGCGTGTCCGTAGTTGCGTGGGGAGTTTTTTTTATTGTTAGAACTGTTTGAAAATTACAGATGTATACATTTTAAAATTCAAAACTAGAATATGTCACATAACTTTCGCTTCAGCAAAAAGGAGAATAAAGAAAACCGGAGGTCGCACATGAGCTTAAGATAAAAAAAATAAAGTATTCCCGGAACGATGAGAGTAGCTGTCGCTGTTTCTGTTTTTAACTTATGATTTAAAAATAAGACGCTCTTTTTTCCTTTTACTTTTCATCTAAAGTAGTGCTCAGTTTTGTTTTTGATAGAACTGTAAAATATATTAATCTCGCTCTCTGAATATAAATGAAATGTAAAGTATAAAATTAAATTACATTTGAAGCCTTTTCTTATAAATTATGGCACGTTATGGATATTATAATTAGTCCTATTACTATAACACGTCTTGGGTTTGTTCTGAATATTTAGGTGATTATTAAGACTCGTTCTTTAGAAATGTGTAGAAACACTAAAAGAGATTTAAAAAAAAAATTCAAATCACAGTAATTTGTAAGCGTCTTTTGATGCAGAGTCATGTTGGTTCAGTTAATCTTACTAGCTTATTACTTATGTAAATAATTCGTTCCTTCTACTATCTAGAATTTGTTGCGAATAGTGAGCCTATTTCCCTTTAATTACGACCACTCGCTCGCATCGCAAAGGAAATGTTTCTTTGAAGATAAAACAAACGTCATCTACTTCCAGCTTTGCCAACTGTACGATCTGGATATTACTTGTATTATATTTATCCCCCTGCACAATCATAAGATTCAATACAGGGATATTACAATAAAAGTTATATCCTGAAGCTTGGCTATAAAGTACAGTCAATTTTTTTTATGGACATAGCCTTTTAGAGAGTACGAACATATTGTTTTGTAGTCTACATCGATAGCATTCTAAAATAATAATTATTAATGTTATTTTATAGGCAATTCATTAATAAGATCTGTCCCAGAGTTATAGTAGTGCATATCACATGATCTGACGCATGAATACGTGAAAGTAGATATGATAACTCTCAAAACTGCTAGATAAGACTCTTCATGTGAAAATTTGACTGTAACAATACAAACCATTAGTCATTAATCTTACTAATATTCACAAAGGAATTGGTGTTTGTCTGTTACTATTTCAGGCCTAAACCACTAAACCTATTGTGCTGAAATTTCGCATTTACTTAACTCGAACTTCCTGTTAAAATAGAGGATAATTAAAATTTACATTCGCCATTTTGTTTTAAGATGACGTCTTTAAAAAACACTACATCTTGGCTTTTTTATCAGCTTCTGATTTTTATTGGACCAACTTTGAAAGGTTCGTAGGAATAGATACGTATTATAACATACATCCCGTGAAGATAACGAGTAGTTAGCAAGTTTTTTAGAAAAAATAGGTCGATTATCAATGTGGTTGATGCGTAGTGATTAATAATACACGTTTTAGATGGTGATAAGTGATAACCCAACCATCTTTCCTTCAAGAGACTCTGGTTTGGATACCGGTGAGGTAGTGTAGGTTGAGATAGATTTTGATTGTATAATATAACTCGCTTTGCTCGTTGGGTCTCCACCCCCAAACCCCCAATGTGTTTTCTTTGCAAGTGTATGTAAATTAATGTAATTCCAACGTTGTTTGGAAATTTAAAAATGTGTGGAAAATGTGAAAAATTTACCTAAAATCCAAGGTATAACCTATGGAAATACGATAAAAAGTAATAGGACCAAGCTTGGGGATTTCGACAAATCCGTAGCTGTTGGTGCAATCCGTTTTTTGATAGGTCTTACCGTTTAGCCACAAGAAACCTCCAAAGATAGGTCCGCACATACTTTAAAATTGTTCCGCCATTTTGAATTTTTTTGGGGGGCTGAAATTTAATTTTTTTTAATTTTTGGAATTTTCACGTCAGTTACAGGCTAGAAGCTAGAAGTATGCCAAATTTAAAGTTTCTAGCTCATTTGGAAGTGGGTAAACATTAATGTCAATGAGTGAGTCAGCCATGTGGCTTTATAGTAATATAATTGGGGACCCACCCGCTAGTACCGCCACTGGTGAGTTAAGTGCCTTTTTTTATTTTACAAATAATATAAGAGCATGTTGCACAAATATGCTGATTCTCCAATTACTGGATTAAGTGCCTTTTTTTATTTTACAAATAATATAAGAGCATGTTGCACAAATATGCTGATTCTTCAATTACTGGATTGTTAATCAACTTGATCCTAGATCAAGTAAAGTTTAGGCTGCAACAAAGTCAATTAGGGATCAAAATCTCCGGTCACAATACCACAGATATCAATGATTAAGTAAAACAAACGTGATAGCACTGTAAAAATGTACCCTCCCTAACAAGATTAAGGAAAAAACAGGAGGTCCAAAGAAAACATAAATATATAAAGGGGCAAATAAAAAGGGGGGCAATAGGAGCAAGTGCAAGGAGTTCTTTGTTTTGATTGTCTGTATCCAAACATCCAAAACACAAACCCCGCAACTCCCACCCGTTGCGGAAAATTAAATAAGAGAACTGTCTGTCCCAAGAGATCGTTTAAAGAATGATAATAAGTTCCTGAAATAATTTATAAAAAAAATATATAAAACATAGAATAAAACAAAATACCTAGGGTATGATGGATTAAAATTACGAATAAGGGCAAAAAAATATAGTTTCAAGTCGATATTTATTTAACAGGGATTGAACCCTTTAAGACAATAAATAATTAGTATAATATAACAAAATTTAATGTTTATGAAATATCTAAGACATTATCTACGTATGTAAGTTATATATGTATAAATATTTAGAGAAAGCCTACAAGCATTTATATTATTGAAAACATCAATTATTTAATACATTGCCATCATCAAAAACTAACCAACAAGCGAGATAAGGCGTTAGCTAACAAAAGAAAAAACAACAATCTCAGAAATAAGTTGTGAGTTCAAAAGGTAACAAGAGGCAAAATTTATAATCAAATTAGTTATTCATAACTGTATGATTATCAAAATATATTCTTCCTTAATATTCAGTCAAACAAATAAAAACCTTATACCAATTTCCCGTAGTAGTAATTAATTACAAAGGTTAATGTTGAAAAGTCAAAGATAAAGAGCAATCAATTATCTTTAGTAAAATTTGATGTCCCCGTGGTTATATACAAATTTAATATCCGAATGACAGAATAATACAAAATATATTAGATTTAAGATCGATTCTATTGTCGATAACAACATATCGTTAATATCCTAAGTTTATAGTCGATCTTGTTTTATGAACTTGCAAAAGATCGATCATCGATATAAATGTCTCGTTCGTGCAACAAATTATTTTATAAAAGATGACTAGCGTATTTTCAATTATAACATTAGAAACAAATTGGCCGAAAAAGAATTTTGACTAAGAAAACATTTACAAAAAAAAAGAAATATTAACGAATCCGAAAAGTAAATTTTGGTCTTACATTTTATAATAATAGAAGCTAGAGCTTCTCCTGCTCTCAATACGATCAAGTCCAAGAGTGGCGGCTGGATGCCCTCCCGCCACTATTTATAAGATACAACCCAGAGAAAGTAAAGACGGGAAACAAGGTGGGAAAGAACATATGGAACATTGTCGAACAAACTCACGCATGACACAATAGCTTCCACACAGTCTTTGGGCTTCTAGATAACCCCAGAACATAGTAAAAATGAAGTGTCTTTGTTGCTTGAGCTCTTAGCAAATCAAGTTCTTTGGCACAATTTCACAATACACAGACGATCAGTCTCAGTTAGTCCGCAGGTGCGTGTCGTCGTGATACACAATAGCTCGTGTTGGTTTTCTCTATCGGCGCTAGATTGTGGTGCAATGGGGTAAGTAACCAGTCTCTGTCCACTTTATTGTAGCCCAATGCTACAAAAAAAAACACTGGATTTGGAAAATCTTATTGTGAAATGACATATGTTTATACATAAACTTGGCTATAATATTTAGGCCTACACTTTATGTCTCTGATAGCCTAGACTGCCTCATATTAATATATTGGTTTCAATAAATTTCAATTTCGGGCATGTTCCTTAAGAAAAATATTTTAAATAATGTTGTAGTGATAGCGATAAATATACACAATAATATCAAATCAGTTTAACCCTTAAATCAATTTTTATTCCTCCATGGAAAAGATAATTTATTTTCTATACCTGCTTTGGATCCTACTCATTCTATATAACTTCATTATATTTTTTTAAATCATCTAAAGACGCCATAATTGACACTAGTATCTTTAAAAATAAGTGTAAAACAAAATAAATCTATAAAACACAGACTATAATTTAATTAATCACTTAAATAAGAATGCAAAGACTAATCGAGTTATTAAGCCTATAGGTTATGTCTTTCATTAACAAGAAGGTAGGAGAATCAAACAGTTGATGGTAGAGAATTGGATGGATAGATTGATCGACAATCACGTCCTAATTGTTAATGGTGCAACTGAATATTAGTTTTGAAATACTGATTGTAGATCAAATTACATCTGATCTTTGATCAGTCACTGATTATTGTTTGTGCAGCTGTCCCTAAGTTGGGGAAAAATACAGTCCATTTGCAGGTTCACTTATTATCGCTTTGAGACCAGAGTGATGGAAACCTTGTCTGATTCAGACTAATTGAAATTATTTCTAGTTTAGTTATAAAGTTAGGCTTGTATTCCTAGTCTAACAAATAGATTCGTTCCTAGCAACGTACCGTATGTTACCCTGTGGTTTCATGTCCACAAAACCTAACTTCCGGTGAACGTCGCCAGAGTTTGAATACGTTGCGGTATTTGAATGGGAACTGTGAAACATTTCGACAACAGTTATGAGCTGTGTTAGTTTCCGTGTTTATTGTTATATTTGCGTTGCGGTTAAGTTTTCACACATGGCAAACACGCCATAATCATTAAACCCATTTAATTTTGATGCTGAAAGGCAACGAAATAAAGTTTTAAAATTGTTTGGGGTTTGTTTTTGTATTTGACTACTGATAACGTATTGTTTTAATTTTAAAATATTGTGACACCTTTTATCCTTTTGTTTTAAAATTAATGAATTATATAAAGCTTCTTTGAAATGCAAGCCTTTATTTCAAAATCAAACACAGAAATAGTATGTGTACAGTAATAATTTTATGTGCAAATAGATGGAGGATTTATATGATACAATACGTCATTTCTATTGTTCGAGTACAATAAATTTAAATATCATCAATTATGACAATAAAACCCTACACCACATTATGTAAAGGTTGTGTTTTTTACTGCACCAACTCCAATACAATTGAAGAGAAATTAGTCTAATACTATGACATATGTGATAAGTTTTATTTCATTAGTATATTTATAGATATAATATTGGAAGTTACAAATTATAAAAGAATTCTATATTGTAAGGTGTAGTAACGATATTTTTATTGAAAAAGTCTGCATTTTAAATCGGTAAAGCACGTGTCTACTAAGCTAAGAATCCCGTATTTGTTTCTCGTACGACCAAAAAATGTATAAGGGGTGAAATTAGGCGTTTACAAGAACAAAGTGATGTGTTTATTCAACAATTAAGTACTTTTTACTGGTATTAGTACCCAATATATAATATATATATATAGGCATAGGGCCTATTTATTTATATACACATATACACACATAGGGTATATATATATATAAAAAAAACTCTATGGCGTCAGCCCACAATTGAGCCTTACTGTCCAAGTAGCCGCCATCTCTTGGCGAATATAGTGCCAACTTATGAGGATAGAGGTGACACGGGCTCAGCACAAGGAACCCTCTGGCTGTTAATCTCAGTTTTTTAAACCAGATTCGCTACGTTTTCATTCAAGTAGCTCCTCGTTTATCCTCCCGAGGCTATATGCATTATTAATTAAGGTATGAAATAAGAATGAGGAAGGTAAAATTTTACAGAAAGTCTACCCGAATTTGTGTGGAGAAAGAAAGTGGGACTTTTTTTAAGGAAAAAACATCTTCAATGTACTCCATCGGGATTTTAACCCCAAACTTCCCATCATACGTTAACCAATTCATCACGAGAGTGACGCGTTAGAGCATTATCTTCAAAACCCTGGGTCATGACTCGAATGAGGGTCGCAAGAATGTTCCTGTGGGTCACGGGATATCTCGAAATGTTTATTTCAAACTTTATGAAATATTTATTTACAAACACTTCAACAAGTTGGGAAATTATTAAAATTACAAACACTTCATCAAACTGGGACTTTTGAAGAGCTACTGAAATACTGACAATGTTGACAATGACACTGTTGAAACAATGTTTTGGAACCTTCCTCTACTTGGAATGTTGGTCCCAGGTCAAGGATAATCCCATTCTCAGTGGGGAAGTTGAAAAAGCTCTTTTACCTCTTCTGATAGTATATCTTACCTCTGTGAACAAGGATTCTCGGGTCCTGTAACGATCAAGAACCTCAGAATGATTTGCGTTGTACTTTTCCCATCAACATATAAATCAAACTCCATGAGTTCCCCTACAAAATGAAGCGGCATTATGATTGTCACTGAAAATATAATATGTTTTTGTCACCAATTATTTCACGGGAACATATTATGTAATTTTATATTTGTAAGATTATAAAGTTACTGAAATTGATTCAATTTAGCTGGTAATATTTATCAACACAAAATAAAAACTCAAAAGAACTATCTCCAAGAATGAAACAGCGTTAATGTATCCAATGAAATAGTATTTTTCTGGTAACTTCGGTCAGGTAGAAAAGGATGAAAGAAAAAGCCATTGTTTTAGCAGTTTGTATGGGAAACTTTTCTTGGCCACCTTAAGGAATATTGTAACAAAGTAACATTTTCAATAAAAATAGTGCTTTTCCTTTTGTTTGATTTTAAAGTTATTGAAATAATTAGGATTTTGCTTTTTGAATTAATTATATAAAACTAATATAATTAAAACTGATAAGAAAATAATAAGAAACATAAACTACAAGTAGTGACCCTTTGGGTCACCAGGCTGTCACGATCAAAAAAGTTTGGAAACACTGCGTTAGACCATAGGCCACCGTTGCGGGGTAGAACTAAGTCAAAGATTATTTCCTTGTTCATTTTCTTATTAGATTTCCGAGAGATTCATATAGTTACAAAAAACATGTAGAATTTAAAGGAAATGTACTCACATTTGAGTGTAAAACAAATTGGGAAAACACTTTAAAAAAAATCCCAGTACACTCGACTAGGATTCGAACCTTGAACTACCCACCTCAGGTAGCACCAAACTAGAAAAGGACTTTTTATCTATCCGCGTGCCCACCGGTGTGGGTTGTTTGCAAGTTAAATTCCTGAAGAGAATAAAACTAGGTTATAAAGTATCTAATCAAGAAAATTGGTGAACTAAAAATGATTTTCCCAGCCTCTTTAATTAATTTCTAGATATCTGCATCCGTGGATTCGTAGAATAGATAATAGGCTCATCTAGTGAGGCAAGAACCAGGCGTACCCAGTGTGTTTCTATCTCTCCAGATAATTAAGCTTTATTTCATCCTAAAATATACCTTTCGTAGTATTTATTATTATTATTTAGCACCACGTCTTAATACCCGTTCGGGCTATACGCTTAAGTACTAATTACGCTAATGGATTAGGAATGAGGAAGGATGAATTTAGAGGAAGTGAACCCGCATTTGCGTGTATGGAGAGTGGAAAACCATTTAGGAAAAACCCCCACCAGTTCACCCGGCCGAGATTCGAACCTTGATCTCCCCGTCCTCGGCAGTCGAGCTCAACACAACTAGCGCGTTAGTCAACTACGCCACCGAGGTGGGTCCTTTCGCAGTAGAATAAAAAAAATAATTTCATAATCAGGGCCGTTCATTAGGCGAACTCAGGCAGACGCCTTGGGCATTCTAATAAAATGTATTTTTTTTAATGATTAAAATACCAATTACTAAAAAAATTGTGCCAATATTACGTCATCGGACGTCCAGTGTTTCCCATAAACATCCACGAGAGCACATGGCCAGCTCGCGGAGGGTTTTCTCCCGCGGAAAAAAAATAGTTCGGGTGGTTGACGTGGGGACATAACATGATGTATGTAAAGAGTCCGTGTTGTTTCGTGAAGTGAAGAGGGTGAACCGACCCCTAACCCCCCCTCCAGACTGGTGGTATGGTTTGAAAGAAAATAGTACAGTAAAAATGTAAAGGTAATCAGTAATTTTGTAATACAGTGAAATAAAATAATGCCTTACAACATTTTGTTTGTACAAAGTTTAAACTAAATAAACTAGTAGTGATTATTTTTAAATAAAGAATTATTTTTATAAATAGTTGATCTAATAGCAATAATATATTCGTGATGACCATCTAGTGAAATGTGAACTTTTGATGAAAACTTAGAACGATTAGAACTGGGTACCAAGCCCACGCATTTGTTGCTTTATATTTTGTTCCAGCCAAGTTTACCATGGTAAATTCGAAAGTGATGGGGACGGGGGTAGGTTAAAACGGCCATTTTAACCAGCGCATAAAGCTAGTAATGGAATCAAGGCATTGGAATTTCCCATTACTTTAGCAGCATTTATTTATGACTTGACTACCAACGCGTATCTGTTTGTTAGTTTTTTGAATATTGTTATTTTACTTTAACGATATTTAAAGTTCAAACACAATCTTACATTATTTCTGAAGATTATAGCTTTCATCCTTTACCTGCTTTGTAAGTAATATAAATATATTAATATTTTATTTTCAGTGACGTAGCAACATCTAGGAGCGCCAGTGCGAGTCAATTTTACGCACCCTAGAATGGGCAATTTTTATTTCTATGATTCTTACTTTATTTTTTTAAAACAGGAACATAGGTATTGTACAATTACTTATTTTAATTCTCACTAAAAAGTACCAGGACAATAATATACAGTATAAAGGATATATAGAGGATGAGGGGTACAGAATACAAATGGGGCTCAAATTTTAAATATCACCTAAGGTGTAAGAAAACCTTGAGACAACCCTGTTCATAATCTTTTTTTTTTTATGTATTTATGTTTGGTTTGACCTTGATTGGATTCAACCGTTGATGAGTTACAATTTTAATAGTAAACGCGAACTATCCTCTTGTCTGGTTTGCCGGTGACAGCAAAGTTCAGGATTCAAATCGTGGTTGGGTGGTCTGAGGTTGTTTTTTAGTTCCCAATGTAACTCCAGTACAAATACAAAATCTAACTCATCCTTAGTCCATTAGTGGGTGGCACGGTCAGATGGCAGAACTAAAAGCACTACGAATAAGAAAATATAGTAGTATTAAATAAATATCATTATTGTGACAAATAGCCCTATATTTACACACTCTGGTAGAGTGGTTTCCCACGCTCGCGCAGTGTTGGTGGGGAATGAGTTACTGTTCATCATATAACACTGTCAACAAATTGTTTTAAATGGAAGGCACGTAATGAAGAC
>CABFWB010009607.1:0-12250 GCA_902151455.1 Timema bartmani
ACTCTGTTAAAATTTGTCACTTTCCGAGGCAATGAAGGCAGTCCTCTATCAGCATTATATATTTGTGCTGACTTTTTTTTTCAGTTGCAGTCCATAAAGAAATCACACCAGGAACATACATTATTATGTACTGTATATTCATTTTATACATGTACAGTACAATTTGTTTGTTTTAGTTATTTTTCAATAAATGTTTATATTAATATTACGTAAATACAGCAAGCTTTCGTTAAATGACACATTTCTTTTGTTTAATTTGTAGAATTTTTCCTCCGTTAGAACCTGTTTTTCAGGTTTTTCAGCTCATTGTCTAAAATTTCGTTTACCTGGGGCAGCAGCTTGGTTGGGCCAAAGTGATAAAGCAACGATGTGTTCTACTTAACTGGAATTTAGTGCATTTCTATTGATACCTGCAGAATGAGTGGTACGCTGTGTGATGAGAATAATTCATAGGCAGAGTTAAAAATAATGTTTCTTACACTGGCAACATCCCACGCTATGCCACTACTGAATGGTTGTTGTATTTGATAACGTTTGGAATAATTGTATTATTGATTTTATTTTCAGGTGTTCTGTCTTACGATAGGTTAATTCCTTTTTTCAGTGAACTTAGACCGCTGATGCACACTGTCCTCTGCATCCTCCTTCAGCTCCTAGGATTTTCTTCATCAATCAAGTCATACAATATTTAAATCCTCCTTCTTCCTAAGCGCCTCTTTCCTTCTATGACGTTGTGCAAAAGACAGTTCTTCCTAAGGATGTGTCCAATCCAGTTTGCTTTGTACCAAAGAATCACATCCAAAATTATTCTCTTCCCACCCACTCTTCTCAGGACTTCATTTTTCACACTATCTGTCCACCTTATCTTCTCAAGTTTTCTCCATCACCACATTTCAAACCGCTTCAACTGTTTTTTCCCCCATCTTGTAGGATTCCAAGTTTCTGCTCCAAAAAGCGCGATACTCCAAATGTAGCATTTGATCTGTTTCTTTCTCAGTTCCAAACTCAACTTGCTGGTCAGCAGTAACCTCTTCTTGTTGAAAGCTTCCTTGGCCATGGCGATCCTGAAGTTAATTTCCTTGGTACATTCGGCATCCTTTTTCAGCAGACTTCCCAGGTACTTGAACTGCTGAAGGTCAATTTACAACGTATTTGAGAAAAAGCACCCCCAATTTTATCGGTCAGGATTCCAATCCCACCTTTGCTAGCGACCCCAGACTGTTGTGGGCCATTCCACTCTTAGATAATTTAAGTACAGGTCTAAAGGCGCATCCTCACTATGGCGATCGGTACGGATCGGCACTGCCCCTTGGCAAAGCTGTTCGGCTTTAATAAAATCCTTTATACGTTCACACATGGGTTGGCACGTATCGGGGGGAGAGGAGTTCTTGGGGGTGAAGCCCCCTTCCCCCGAAAACTAAACAAAATTTTTAAATAATTATAAAAATATTAAAAAAATTATAACACTATCTTGAATGAAAATTTACTGTTAAACTTTGTGTAAACTACATTGTGAGTGTAAACTTATTCCATTATTTTCTTAAATTAATGTGTCTCGGTGTTTTCGGGAAATTTCAAACCTACCACCGTGCGATCAGCTTATAGTTATCAAATTTGGCAGCACTGGAGACTACGTAAAGCATTGATCTCTATCATTTAACTTTACGTTAAAGGATATACAATTAAGTTTTACAGGTAATACTCTACAAGTACGAATAAAATCTTTTACATATTTAAATATGTAATTATCATCAATGTTGTTTACAGTCTGCCAAGACTACACTTATATTTAAAGTTGGGTATTAGCTTGTATATTGGTTTCATAAACAATATTATGTTGAAAGTTCGATAAATATAATGAATAAGATTTCTTAAAACTTGATTACATTTGTTTAAATAACAAACTTTGTGTAGTTGCCATACATTCAAACTATCACTTAGGTTATAGGCTTGTAGAAAGTATTATTATATTGCAATTTTTTTTAAAAGTTGACTCAAATTTTTTATATTGCTTTAAGAAACCATATTTTATTGAAATTCGAAAACTATAATGAAACAAGTTAGCTAAAAACGGTATTACATTTGTTTGACTGACATACTTTGTGTAGAAGTCTTACGTTAAAATGATAATTTAGGTTATAGGCTTGTAGGAAGTACGGTATCTACTAAACCCTGGTTTTAGTAATAATCCCAATCCGTAAGACTTTATTTCGTACCAGAATACTATCATATATATAATATTTTGGAAGGATAAACGTCCATTTAGAACGGAAGTATAAATTCCCTTCTTGTAGGTCTTTTATCCTACCTAAACACTACTATATGGTAGGATTCTGGTATGAGATAAAGCCTTAAAAGCAAGCTGCCTTCAAAAATCATCGTATATATTAGGCTACATCAACTTATTTAAAGAAAAAATTAACCAGTTTAAAACTTTTTTATGTTCTTCAAAGCTTTTAATAACATATTTATTTCATTTAACTAATCACACATTGATTAATCTCATATATTCAATCAAATTAATGAACGATGTCAAAATGTCACATTGCCTTGTATGGGTGTAAGAGAGAAAGAGATACCCGAAAGTTGCCTTTTCTCTTAGACAATGGTATGCAGACGACAGCTTGAAAATTTCAGCTACAGGTGTCCATCCAGTTATATTATAAAGATCAATGACGTCAAAGGTTTGCCTAACCTCTCTGGAGGGGTGTTGAGCTTTCAGCTCTCAAAATAAATGGCGTTGCTAACGTTATACAAACTGGTGAATTCCAGCCATCGGGTTGGCAGCATTACTGGTTTGTTTAAACAATTGGGAGGTTGGCTGACCGGTAATCAGTCAAGGCAAGGACCAAGCAAACTTTTCCTGGAACTGATAGAGATAAGAAGTGTAGTGCCAGAACGTTAAGTGTGTAGGCGACCCAAGTTGAACTAAACGTGGGGAGATAAAACGTCAAGCTACAATCATACTCTCGAGCAGAAAAATTAGCCTATCCATCCCAGCCAGTTAGAAGCTTCTGTCTGGGGGTTCAAATCCCTGATGAGAGTATTTTGGGGAGAACTTATTCAATTATTTCCTTCTACTCTCCCAAGCAAATGTGGGTACATTTTCTTAATTAATTCTGCCTTCATCACCACCACCCCAATATTGAATTAATATACATGCATTCAGCCCAGACGTGAAGTAAAACGCGGTGATTTTAAGCAATATATAATTATGTTGATTACTTTTATTTCTCATTTGTATAAAACTTAAAGATAACTGACACTAGATTATAAAAAATCTCAACTTAACTCCCTCTATTACTGTCCGGTTTCGCTAGTTGTTTTGTCTTATGAAAAAGAATCACGAATTTTAAAAATTGAACCTTTAAACGTTTTGAGTTAACTACTAGCGACAAAAGACTAGGGTGGAAAAAATATGTCATATTGGTCTATTATAGGCTTCGGGCAGTGTCAAGATCGCTAAATCACTTTGAACAGTAACATGACTGTGAATAGTTTGTCAGTTTGAACCGCAATTGAGTCGAGTTCTCTTAGTCCTAGATTATAACTAGATGTGAATAAACATGGGGTACAATTTGAAGCGCTACTATCCCTTAGCTTTTGAAACCTGAAAAAGTAATTTATTTAATTATTTCACGAGTTTTGGTCAGTTGTTAACCCATTTTGGGGTCATGGCCTAATGGGTCACCCTTAAATTACGTAGGGATTTTAGGGGGGCAGGGAGGGAGGCTCAGTATTTCCCTACGTTTTCTTACGAGGGGTTGGGGAGTCATAATTTATCTTACGTAAGGATTTTTATGGGGGGTGTCATGGAAAATCTTACGATACCATACGTGGGGTGAGGGAAGGGTGGGTTGAAAATCATGAAAAAAGGCCTAAAATAATTTAAGGACGGTCCCCAACCAACGTAACCCTTCCAGCTCTTCATGTAATAAAAGGACATACATATTTGCTGTCTTGCAAAGTATAAACGGTCGCTCCTAATATTAATAATGCCCCAGAGGTAAGTTAAACAAAACCAGATGAAAAGAAAGTCTTATAAATGCCATCACTTTACGTCAAAATCTGCGTTAATTGGTCTACCAGACTTACTACTTAATAAAATATGTTATTCATAAAACTCAGTGATACATCGCGTATATCCGGAGGTACACGTACCACAGTTTGGGAATCACCTCTCTATAGTCTAAGCCATAAGTTCTCAATGGGGTGCCGAGGCACCTGCGGTGAAGCGAGACAATATGGGAAGTTAATAATTGAGTCTATAAATATTGTACTAGAAAAATATTCTTGATTTAGTTAATATTAATTTTATTTTTCTAAGATACAATATTAATTAAAAAAGAGTATTTTTATTTTTATTACGTCATTTACTTAGTGTTTCATAAACTAAAAACACATGGGCATAAGGATGTTTCATACAAAAAATGGCGTGAAATATAGGAGATGAATCAAAATCTACTGCCCTGAAATAGAGATGGAGAAACAATTTATGCTCTAAAAATAGTATGTGTGAAATCATAGTGTTGAGGGAAAATACATTAGTTCAAGTTGATACACAATGCTACCATTCATACGGCACATAATCTCCCATAGCCGTAGTTTCATAAACGTAAACATCTAATTATAAACCCCCTACACCCAATTCCCAGTTTTCTCTATATTTAATGGACCTTATACTTTAAACGTGAATATTCTGAACCAGAACATGACACACCCAAACATATTCATATAAAAGTTACAAACGGAGTTCCCTAGCCGTCATTGTGTCACTATGTAGGGGAATTTCACCACGATAATTATTTCAGATATGGTGGGAAACGAACACAAAGTCCACAGTTCAGTAGTTAAACGTGCTGTCGTGAAATTAATAGTATAAATATACATTTATTTATTTTAATTTTGCATTAGAGCCTATTCCATTTTAAAAATCTTAGTTAATTTAACAATAATGTATAGTAAATAATTTAGATATAGTTTAAAATTACACCTATACAAAGGAAGAGAACTCGTGTCAAGGTGGCATTTACATTATTATATTCAAATACATACCTGTGAACAGCCTTGGATCCATCCCAAATAATAATTATAAGTTAGTTACAGAGCTTATTACAAATAAATGCAACTAAGGCTAACTTTGATTAAAAATATATAGCTATAAAAAGTAGTGTCAGCAATATAATATATTATTTCTTTTCATACAAGCAACTAAATTGGGAACCAATGTTTATTAATAATAAAAAGCTCCTTGTGTAGGTTCTATATTGTTGAACGTCCCAAGTAGTTTACATTGATTAGATGTCAATAACAAGTATAAAAACAGTATTTTAATAATAATGATAATAATAATAAGAAGAAGAAGAAGAAAGCCTTTGCGAATTTTAGAAATTTCAGGTCCGAATCCGAATCATAGTAGGATTCGGATTCAATTCGAGATTTAGAATATTTTTCAGATTATATCCAAAATTTAAAATATTAATATTGGAAAGATATGAATTAGATTTGAAATTTCTAATCTAAATAAATCCTGAAATCGGATTCCATTATTTTAACTCAAAATTTGAGTTTATAATTCTTACTTAGAAACCAGTTGCATAGTCGAGTAATAAAGATATTAACTTGAGTTCCAGGTCGTAAAGGAATCACATGGGTGACAGTTGTTTGTGACAGTGAATATCCTCTTTAAAAGAAAGAAAAAAAAGTATCTAGGCCCATTTTGTAAAAAAATAAATATTAATCAACCTTTGCATATTGATTGAAAAAACCGGTGGTTAATTGACCTTTTGAGATTAGTGTTATTGCATAGGCCTACATTTGTTTTAATAAAACTCAAATGTGTCTATAAATATTATCATATTTTGAAATTTTTATAATTGAATTGGAGCTCGGAAACTTAGCATAGTGAAATATTCAACACGGATTCTATTTGAAACATTATTATTTCAAGCCTAAAATAAATGGTTTTATTCATATTTGAACCTATTTTTAAAATAAAATAGTAAATCAATATTATTTTTTTTAGGCAACGGATTTGACCGGGATTTGATTTGATAAAACAAAACTAGCATGAGATTCAATTCTTACTCGATTCGAAATTTTCAAGCATGAGATTTGATTCGGATTTGATTCAAGTCAGTCAAGATTCGGATTCAATTTGAAATTGAAAATAATTATGGATTCGCACGGGCTTAATAATTGACCTAGTATGAATATTTTTAAGAAAATATTTAAATTAATATTATTCTAGACACAAAACATTTGTATTTATAGCTTTGCTAACAATCTTTTTGTTTAGTTTTATAGACGTTGAAATTTAGCGGTTGGTACTCAATATCTTGCTCACGTGTCATAGTTAGAAAAAAAAATCTTATGCAATATAGCTTTCTGTATTTGTGTTTGTGTTTTGGCGTTATTGAACACAAATTGACAAATATAGAAGCCCATAGATTGAGCCAATAGGAGAGGCACTGGAGAATGTCCTAAAAAGTTGCGAAAGCAAGTGTGTTGTTTTGGTGCTAATCCATCAGCTTCAAACTTACTACAATCTGAGCAAAAAAATTTTCTGACTCCTAAATAAAGAATTATTTTGGTGTGGAAGCCGATTACTATGGCACACCCGACTTTGCCAAATAAGGATGGCCATATGATCTTTGGGACCATCCACCATCAACTATTGCTATAGTCCACGCATACTGTGCGTTATTTTCTTGGTGGACTCTTGGAGGTGAAGGTGATCTTGCTAATTCTATCTTTTCAGTAATGCCTGCTTCCATTTCACTGGGAGACTAGTTCATCTACGAATATCGAATATATATTATGTGTGGACAAAAGAGCGACGGAACTGTGGGGGACTCTGCCCCCTGGAATAAATCCCCCCAATATATGTTTCAAATTCTTCTGATATTATCGAATATTAAGCTGAAAGATGGCCTTAAATAAAACTTCAAATGACTCCTAGATTCAGTCTATTGTCAAAAATCTGCCGGTAAAGACCGCTTCAAATAACTAACAGATTAGAGGCATCTAACTGGCAAAAAAGTCAGAGGAAACCTCTAAATATCTTCCAAGGTCATCCAAATTTACAAAATATCTAAGGGAGAACAATTCCAAATAGCTTCTGGATATAGCTTCTGGATGCATGTCATTTTGAAGAATTTTCAGACGAGGAACACCCCAAATAGTATCTGAAATAATTCAATTTTCAAAATGTTTCCGGTGGAAGACCACTTCAAAGATTATCTTGTAGAGGTATCTAATTATCTTAAAAAATTAAGATGAGTATCACTATAAATAGCTTCGAGGGGCATCTAAATTTCAAAAATTTCTAGGTGAGGAACATTTTAAATGGTTTATAAAAGAATCTAATTTAAAAACAAATCAAGGCGAAGACTATTCATAAGCTTCTAGAATGAACCACTTTTCAAAAAATTGTTGGAGGGTTACTTCAAATAGTTTCTATCGGGTTTTAAAAAATTGGAGAAGATGATCACGGTTTAAAACATACATAAGATCAAGTATGAATGAGAAACAATTAAATGACTTTAAACAGGAATCTAACATTATAAATAACTATGTTATTTATAATTATGACCTCCCTATGAAAATTATCTGTATCCACCCCTGGTAGACCCGACCAGGATTTGAACCCTAATCGATCCGCTATCAGCAGGCCAATTTAACACTTGAGTGACGCCTTAGACCACTCGGTCACTGAAGTGGGTATCTGTTATTTAATACGATGTTTACAGTTTTCAAACATCTATAGGATTTACACAATTTTCCAGAAATAAATATTTTTGGGAATAGTTTTTTATCCTATTGGTAGATATTAACTTTAGTAATATCTCCATGGTGTCAGCCTGCAAGCAGGCTATACCAATCGAGAGGCTGCCGTATATTGGAGAAGATAGTGCCAACATTTTCGGGTTGAGGGTATCATATGGTCAGCACAACGAACCCTCCAGCATTCTATCTCAGTTTTCTAGACTGAAGCGCTACTAATTCATTCAAGTAGCTCCTCATTTGTCCTCACGAGGTTGATTTTGGTTCCGTTTCAGACCCACTGCTTAGCAGACAGAATTGGAAGCACTGGGGATCGAACCCGAGACTTCGGGATCTGAAGCCAGGAAATCTGACCACTAAGACCACAGAGGCGGTCGGCTATTAACTAATTACTTACTTTGTGGCATAGGGAACATAAAAGTTTATTAACTTAAAAGGTTTTAAATATATTTTACTTATTATCGGCTCCATATCATGGTCAAGATTGCTAAGGCGCTATGACTGAGTGCGTAAATTAATCAGTTTAAGTAACTTTGCTAGTTCGATTACCTGTAGGATTGAAATTACTTTGTACTAGCGTGATACGAACTCGGCAGAGGCACAAGAGATTTTGAACATACTATAAGTACGTCACAGAGTGTTATTATTATTATTATTATTATTATTATTATTATTATTATTATTATTATTATTATTATTATTTAGCACCGCGTCTTAACTACCCGTTCGGTTTATACGCTTGAGTACTAATTACGCTAATGGATTAGAAATCGGGAAGGTTGAATTTAGAGGAAGTGAACCCGCATTTGCGTGGAGGGAGAGTGGAAAACAGTTTATGAACACCTCCTCCCCACCCCCAGTTTACCCGACCGCAATTCGAACCTCGATCTCCCCGTCCTCGGCAGTCGAGCTCAACACGACTAGCGCGTCAGCCAACTACGCCACCGAGGCGGGATACAGAGTGTTATTAACATTTACCTTCAGCTAAGAGCTTTTAAAAAAAATGTACTTGAAACATCAGAATAATCACTACAGTGCTATAATTTGTTATCTTAATTTTGATATTATTTCTACAGTAAATAAAATAGTAACGCTACTCATCCGTTGTACTTAAATTAGTAGATACAGATAGCCTAAACGCCAGTAATATGTATACCATTAAAAAAAATACCCTTTTCGACAAGTAGATAAATAATCGATTTTATCTTTGAGTTTCTTTGTACGCCCTTTCTTCCATTGACACATGCTTCACAAACTTGTTATTTACAAGGATATAAAATAATATGGTGTAAATACTTTTCCACCTAAAAATTTATACAATCCATTGGATCTTGTTCGAAAGCAAAAAAGTCACATTTGGTTAGTTATATAAAAGTAATCAACGTGGGTATTTATTGTTCGGGATTCGATACATTTCTTCTGAAACGAGCGCACAAACTGCGAGAATGCAACAGATTCAAATTAAAATTAATCACATTTAACAAGCTAATAAAATAAAATAAAATAAAATAAACATGTTCACACTTTGACTACCAAAAACTTTGTTCATTAATTTTTTGAAAAATAACTTATTCCAAAGTCCAATGAGAGTCAAATCCTAGACCGTAAAATAAATATAGTAAAATAAAATAATAATGAGAACGTATTCAAATTAGATTTAGATCTTATTTAATTTAAAATAACTATGTTTGATATGAGCAGGAATGTTTATTTTTATTTAGTATAGTAGTGGATTAAAAATTCAATGTAGGCCTACAGTAGTTTTCTTATACTCTTTGAGTGTTAACACTTATTATTACGACGTGTAATGCTCAAGAATGAGCAAAACCGTGAAAGAATGTAGGCCACGAGTGAAGATTTTTACATGTTTTACTGCCTCAGGTAAATAAGGGCTAAAGTCTTAAAGCTTTGTGTATGAAGAAGCATATGGTTTTTTCTTTGAAAATAATGTATCACTAGAGTAATACTTTCATACAAGTAAGTAGGGACCAACTATCTTTATTCACACAGCAGTTAAGACTCTGTGAATATTTTAGTTGCTTAGTACTTTAAGATGTTTATATTTAATTAAGCAAATTTGTCGTTACTGTACACTGGCCCTTCTTATCCCAATGCACATGGTATTAATGTTTCTTTGACTCAATAAGGTCACAAAGATTAGCTTCACCCTCCAGTGCCGCCTGGATTCTGATACAGCAAAAAAAATATTTAAAAAGAAGAATAAATTATTCATTAAATAATATGTTATAAACAAACACTCCAGCTTAATATTAAAAATAAAATAAATAAATCGATTAATAATTTTTGTTTTCCCATTTAAAATGCATTGAAATGGAAACATTTTAACGAAAATATTTCAATAACTATTTTTAGCATGGTTTGAAAATTCCATAAGAATTATGAAAGGTGCCCAGATATCTTACTAAAATAAATAAAAAACAACAATGTTGAATTATTAAATATTTTTTCAATAATTTTTTTTTAGAACCGTGCATTTATGGGTAGGCTCAGCCTTAAGTCACTTGATCTACAACCAAAGTCGCCTAAGTATTAAGTTCCTGATTCATGAAATATATTTAATGTCGTTGTTTTGTCTTCATATTGATGTTATGTGTATATGAGTGTTGAGTACAATGAACCGTTCTAAGAGTCAATCGAGTCAATTGAGCATCACTTCATTTTGAAAAAACTTTCCTTATTGACACTGACCTTGAGGTCCTGAAAGTGCTGGGGTACTACAATGCGACCTATTATCGTACAATTAAATAACTCCGTACTGTATTAGCTACACTGCCAGTGACAAACTGCTAGCGTAGAGTTCCTTTTCGACAGTGAAAAGAGTGAAAACTTTACCATGTAGTTTAACGAGTGATGAAAGACTGAGTGCACTTGTCATGATTTCAATTCATTGGGATGTCACTGTAGAACCAGATAAAGTGATCGACATTAGGGCTGGCAAGAAATCAAGGCGATTGCTTCTGTAGTGAGTATCGTGTTAAACTTAAAATTATAGTATTTCAAATTTCATATTACTCATTTTTATTATTATAGACATCAGCTGTAGTAGTAAATTCCTAAATAAAAACACAGTAGTAATTAATTTCAGATTCGCTTTCTTAGCCGGACTAAGCATCGTGAATAATAAGATGTAATATAGCCTATTTCTCCACACACACACATGGATAAAATATGTCAAAATTTAGTTTGAAAAATATATTACAGTCGACTCATGCTTGCATTCACTAATAATTAATATTCTTTTTATAACTTTTAATATAAAATGTATTAGTTTTTATAAAAATGTATGTAAAATTAGTATATTTTCTATCATAAGTCATAAAAATTATATAAATTATAAATTATCAGTGAATGCAAGAATGGGTCTACTTCAAGATATTTTTGTACGAAATTTTTATATATTTTTATCTCCGTGCAGGTCAGATTCGTCCGTCCCCTCTCCCCGCAGTTTAGTCTTGAGATGACGGTCGTCCTAGGACATTATAAATTTTGAAGAACCAGGCCCTGCCTCCCCCTGCTCTGAAAGAAAATTATGGATATGGGCCTGCACATGGGCAGACACTCAGTATTGAAAATGTAGGCCTATGACGATAAAGACTTTCTAGTTGCCCCAGCTGCTCTAGTTATAATTTTTAGTACAAAATGTTATAAATCTCGAAAGTGTATATTTTGGGGACTTCACAGTCGAAAGAGAGAAAGAAAAAGTGATTTGATGAGGGACTTGATCTTTAACGATGCAGATAGGGATATGGTATCGAAATAATAGTATCGATACTGTACTCATTAAAAGTATCGGAAGAAAAATATCGATGCCGTACTAATATTGAAATAACAGTATCAATCACAAGTAATACAATAATTCGTGTAAAACCTTAGCTTTACATTCGATAACAATTGAGACTAAAACACCAAACACAATGTAGGCTTGCATCAAAATAAACACTAAAACTCAACATCGATATATCACGACTGCTTGTTAGGTACGTTTCAAATATACGTGTTTTGTCTTTCCAAGAGGAAATTGGTTCAAATTTTTAACTGCTATCAGTAGGGGAATTAATCGGGGCTGTATTTATATTCACACGTTGTCTACAGCCAGAGAGTTGAATCGAAAAGTTCATCGGTTCCGGTTCTCCAATAAAACATTTTAAGGTTCTGGTATTAGTTCTAGTTAGAGAACAATAAAAGTTCCTATTATTTTCGGCTATTAGTTATGTTCTGGTTCTTTTAAATACGTCATAGCTTGATGAAAAGTACCGAAAAGGAAATATCGAGTATTTCAAAATAAAATAAAATTAAAGAAATAAGGGCATATAATGTAATTATAAAAAATATAGGACCTTTAAGAATCAATAAGAACCTTTGTGAACATATACAACGTGTTTCTAAAACATTGCATCAAACTTTGGCAGGATACTCCTTGGGTGAAATTAGAATAATTCTCATA
>CABFWB010009609.1:0-12222 GCA_902151455.1 Timema bartmani
CAAATACCATTTTATTAAGGTCTTTAAAACATTAAACTGTTTGAAATGCTCTTAGGTGGACAAAGATGCGCCTCTTTTCTGATTGATTATATAGCATTGTATATTATTTTATGCGTGTTCTTATGTGGAGTGGTGATGATACAATGTACATTATTCCGTTCAGAAATCTTACGAGTTTATAGAAAGAGAGAGAAAGTCTGTGCGGTGCCCCGTACCATTTATTTTAAATTATAAACGCTAAGAATATTTTCAGAAAGGAAAAATAAGTTCTCAGAAGATAGCGTATAAGCCATTTACCTATAACCTAGAATCCACGAGTTTAATAATTCAACGAAACCTGTAAGGGGGCCAGACAAAGTCAATTCACTATCTGAACGAAGTTAAAAATGTAAACAAACTATTAAATCACAAGAAGCTTCAAAATGTCTAAGTTTACAAAACTTGTATTTTTCTTAATCGTGGTAGACTGGCGGGATAGCAGCTTCGAGCGGTTTTTCACCAAAACCTTGACGCGTCTATGTTGCGGTGAATGTGTTGTTACAATATGTTTAGCGAACAGCTTAGCAACTCATTAAAACAACAAATCACGGAACAAAGGTAACAAGGAAATTTTAGTTCAAATAATTCAGGATACGAAACTGGTGTGAAGACTTTCTGGAGGACTCAATGGCCAGGGAGGCCAATCATTTGTGTGGTAGAATTAGAGTAGTAGTCGTATTTTTATTTGGGGAATTTAACGTGCACTTTCTAAATAAATGTATTATATCATCATACGTGACCGCATTTGTGATCTAGTGGTCAGAATTCCTGACTATGGAACCAGAGGTGCCGCGTTTGATCCCCGGCGATTCCATATCTTTTGAGAATCAGAGTGTCTTGAATGGGGTCAGACTCAACCTCGTAAGGGCAAATGAAGAGCTACTTTACTGAGAAACCAGCGGTTCCGGCCTATACATCTGAGCTAGAAAGCTTTTTGTGCTGACCACATGACAGCAGAAGCTGGCACCATTTTCGCCAGCAGACGGTGGCCACTTTATCGGAATATCTCAATTGTATGATAAATCAATGAAGTATTTTATAAGTACACACAAATCGGTGAGCAAACGGACTATAGACATGGAATGAATAAGAATCGTGGTTTCCCAAAGAGCATCATGGTTCACCAAGCTATGCCACTAGAAGTTGTTTATTTTCATTATATAATTCCTGTATAGGTGAACGCTTTTCCTTATATTTATATATGTACAGTAATAGCAGAGCTATGGACTCCATTTAAGATAATTTTTACTTTATGTTTTTTAGATTTTTTTTTATCTGCCTCTACAAAATTAAAATGTTTACTTTTTCAATTTTGTTTTGTTTCTTTTAGTTTAGCAGTTTTGAAGGCCCTTATCTAATCCATTTTCCTGATCCTAATTTTTTAATTTCCAAGCCTTCCTAATTTTATGTTATCTAGGGTGACCCTTTAACCAATTTGCAAAATTTAAATTTTCTTTCACATTAAAAAGCAGATTTTCTAATAGTTTTGGAGAAATTTCAAGATATTGCCCCCTCCCGCCAATACATTTTTGTTTCCACACCCCTATTTTGAAATTTTAAGACTTATTTGGTTATTTGATGTGGTTCTTTTACGTGCCTGCCTAATGTCAATATTCAACCACACTGAAAATAGTGTTCTACATTAGTTTGTTGCAGCTTTATTTAAATTCCAATTAACTGGGATGTCCCTGTTATTGTTATATTTTAATTTTAATAGACACGTGATCACTTTATTACCAGCGTTCAGTAAAAACACAGGCTGAAATATTTTACTATATTTTAACTTTATTTAATAATATTACATAACTTTGCTTTTTGACGGAATACTTCATCTAATTCACTGAGTTCAGATGACTTGTTCAACCAAATACGTCCACACGCTGTCATTTATTCCCAATGTCCTGCTTCACCTCTGCACTTGGCCATCTACACAGCCCTTCTATCCAAATTTCCAACCCTTACCGGCACATTCTTGGAATTCCACCAGGAGCTTATAATGGCCACCTTTAACCAACCATCTACTTGTCGCCATACCTTTGTGTTATCTTACAAATAATAAATTATAGTTATACATAAGGTATATAAACTTAAATTAGCTGAACAATCTTGATAATTTTCCATATCAAATATATCCATAATATGAAACCTTTTATTATTAAATTATAAACATCAAGCCTATTAAATTATTAACATAAAACTGGCTGTTTCAATAAAATGTTGAGATTCCATTCCTTGGAACCAATTTTGAAATATCAAAGTTCCAGTGGTTTTTTATTTTTTTTTATTTGGGGTGGATTCCCAGTCTTTAAATTTTCTAACTAAATTAGAAAGATTTTTCATATTAGATTTTGAAATTATTAGCTCTCTTTCAACCCAGATCTTAATTTTAAATTAGTAAAATCTTTCATAATTTTCTAGTCATGACCCAATTTCTATTTTACACCATACTAAAAGGTTTGACACTTTTTATATAGTTTTGGAAATTTTCTCTCATCTTCCATTTTCCTACCTCCACATTCACCCCCACCCTGCCATTTTTTAGTTTCAAATTTAAAAATTTTAATATTTGGGTGTTTTGATGTGGTCTCTTTAACATCTCCCCAAATTTAAATTTTTACCTCACTGATGAATGGTTGATTTTGGCTTATGAAATTTCGAGTCCTGGCTATTTCCCGTATCCCCATTTTGGATTTTATATGCTCAAATCTTTTGTTTATTTGGGTTTGACAATTTATATTTAATAAAATATTTCAATTATCTACTAAAATTTTATTTTTTTACTTTGGAGATGTTGAGGGAAATCTCTTTCCACTTTGGGGTCCTTTATTTTTGAATCTAAGAATATTTAGTCCTTCAGTATGGTTTGAAATTTTAATCTTCTACCACACTGGTAAGCAGTTTATTATTTTAATTTTGGATATTTTGGTCCACACCGCTCCTTGCCCCATTTTTCACCACTTCCCACTTATAAATATAAAGTATTTAACAGTAATTTCGTTATTTGGAGTGTTCTCTCTACATTCCTGACAAATTTAGTTTCTTACCCCCTTAAAGTTTTTTTTAATTATATGTCTCCCCTTCCCTATTTTCCATTCGGGTTCAGTTGAGGGTCAGTTGATTTAAATCTCAAAAAACCAATAACGAAATCTGGTTAACTGGCCTTGAAAACCTCCAAATACTTGTTGAAAATTAAAAGGAAAATATTTTTTTTTATGTTTTATACCATTTAGATATCATATTGATTTAGGATAACTGACTGGAATTTTGAAACAAGAAATTACAAGAAGGTTGTATTAGCAAATTAAGAAACCCCAAAAATTCAATTTCAGTGCAATCAGACAAATTTTTTTTTTTTTGGTAAGCATGGGTACTTTTTGGGGAAAAGATACCTTTCCAAAATTTTCAGGTTTAGGATTTTTCAAATCTCTCTCGGATTCTCAAGAAACTCCACATCAAGTTTCAACCTTTCAACTCACCGGAAATTATTAAAAAACCTCTGGCTCTGGCTCCTTGTTTGAGAAAGATGTTCTTATTTTCTTAATGTTTCTGTCACACTGTATATTATTTCATATATTATTTCTTCATGCTCTTTGAAGGAGGGTTTTTTTAAACAATGTTTTGTTTCACAAACCTTATGAGATTTTAGTCAATGTTTCTAGTTTAAAATAAAATATAAAGTGTGCAGTGCACCATAATATTTTCATTTAATACCAGCTGGTGCACCCGTTCTTTGCATGGGGAATCCATAGAGTAGCTTTGTTATTTTTAGTATAAAATTAACCACCAGGAATAGTAACCAAATATTAAATAAAGTTTGGATATTAATCCTTTATTGATTTAAATTGTGATACAAAATGCGAAAATAGGCTGGCCAATACATAATGTCTTAATAAAGATATAGTATGAAGATGTTTTAAAATCTGACACTTATTTTTAAGATTAATTTACAACTTATCTATTCCACACAATACTATGAACTCTCACCTGTTGGTGCTAATAAGAAAGAATCAAAAGTGACACGGCATCAATGGTTGTTAAAGTGTTATAATTAAATCCAATCAAAAGTATTTTAGCAATTTAATTTACTGCATTTTTTCCGTTTAATATTTTAACTCATTTTACACATTTTTCTGGTTTTGCAATTTTTAAAACCTTTTTAACATTTTTACACTTTTTACCTTAAAGCAATAACATTCCTGCCCCCCTCCCCCACCTATTTACGCTTTTTTACTCTTCATCCCTCCTCACCCTTTCCGGCCCCCTTACATTTTCTACCCTCATCATCTTAATACCCTCTTTTCCCTTTTACCCCTTTTGGAGCATTTTAATATTGATACCTATTTTAATATTTTTACCCCTTTTACCTTTAATATTCTCTTTATATATTTATGATTTAATTTTTGCCCTTTTAACAATGTTTACCCCTTTTATCATTTTTACCATTTTTACTCAACTGTGCCCTTTGTGTCCTTTTTGACATTTTTGAAATTTTGGTAATTTTGTAACATTTTGTCATTTTTGCCTTCTTGGTATTATTGCCATTTTCAATAAGATTTACTTTAAACCACGTTTACTATTTTTTGTCTTTTCACCGTTTTAACCCCATTTTATATTAACTACCTGGCTTAACCTCAGAGAAATATTTAAGGTTAAAAAGTGTAAAAAGTTTTAAAAGTTTTTGAGAGGTATACAAGGAATAAAAAGGGTAATAAAACGTTTAAAGGTATAAAACGTATTAATATATAAAAGCTATTTATTAGAACTAAATCACAACCTTTAACGATTAATATATCATGGCTACATGAGCAGAACAGTCTGTTGTAGATACCAATGAAGCATGTCATTTATATAATGTGACCTACAATTAAAATTCCATAAATATAATTAAAATTCCATAAAGATTATTAAAACAAGATAACAAGTACTTATCTATTCCAATAAGATGTGGCAGTTAGTGACTCACTGTGAATTGAGGATTCCAAGAAAGGTCCAAGCGTCGAGGACCATTTCGGCATCGCGAGCATTTTAACGTCTTGATCGAAGGGCACACGTCGAAGAAAAGAAAGATAATCGTCTCTGCTTACCACACCTTCTGACAGCGCTAGTGAGAAAGTGGAGTGATTTTACAACCCTTCCCCCACCCCTTAGATATCCTGATGTAGTCCATTTTCCGAGGCAGTTCTGTTGCTATATAAGGGAGTCCCTGTGACTCACATTTTTGTATTCCATTTTATTTATTCACCGGAGGAAGAACTACGACGTAAAAATTCAGCACCGAAGACTACTGGTGGCCACGATCTGTCAGGCGTCGGTCTCACCACCGCTTCGCAGAGGAAGCCTCTTCTGAGACTTTGATTATCTGTATCTTCTGTTTAGAATCTACATTAGATCCTAAACTCATTTCATATGTGCATCAGATATATTTTCATGTATCAGAATGTTTTGCTTCATTTTCAGTGTCAATTAGACATTGAGTATCGTGTCAGAATATCTGACGTTGCTTTCTATATCCATCAGACATAGTTTAATGTATTAGAATGTCTCGCTTTATTTTCTATGACGATCAGACATAGTGTATTGTGTTAGAGTGTCTGAATTATTTTCTATGTCCATCAGACACAAGTTTTAATGTCAGAATGTCTAACGTTATTTTCTATGTACAACAGAAATGGTTTCTTTATTCAGAATGTCTAACATTATTTTTTATGTCCATCAGACATGTTTTCTTTAGTCAGAATGTCTAACGTTATTTTCTATGTCCAACAAACTTAGTTTCTTGGGTCAGATAATCTGATGGTTATTTCCCTATGCCCATAAGGCATAGTTTAAATACGAGGGCTCTATGTTCTACATATGTATAGGACCATGTGATTGTGCATATTGAGTCCATGAATTTGATTTCCTTTTCTAAGTCCTTAAGACATTGTTATATTTTTATGTCACCCCAAACGGTATTATCACGCTAGGAATATCTTTATGACTTCAATCAAATCATATTACACTTTCTTCTTGGATCTAGTTAGGTCAGTGACTGATTGCAATTACGAATGCACCCTTTTTGTGTAGCTATTTACGGTGCGCAACCTGTGGGAGCACTACTAGGTTGAAGTAGTGACCCGCGGGGATAGTGCTCAGTTCCGGCCCCTTCAGGCGCCATATTTATATAAGTGTTCAAAGATAGTTTGTACTAGCTATTGTATGCCCTAGTAGTGGGTAAATGTATAAATTTACTAATGATGGTTCTTACAGTACTCATTAGGAAATGGCCGGCCATAGTAGAAAACTGTGTAGATGCCTGATTGTTAGCCATTTATTATTTTTTTAATGGAAGCTCCTCTTATAGGATATTATTATTAGGTTTTTTCGTCACTCTCCATGAGGGTTAATACAAGCTAG
Source organism: Timema bartmani (assembly GCA_902151455.1). NCBI lineage: Eukaryota > Metazoa > Arthropoda > Insecta > Phasmatodea > Timematidae > Timema > Timema bartmani. Next base: position 6,436 of record CABFWB010009609.1, read on the forward strand.
TTAGCTTAAATAATATTATTCTTGATAACTATAAAAATATATGATTTGATGCTATGATTCTATTTTCAACTGTTTCACTAACATTCATGGTTAGACCTCTCAGGTATTAATTTGGTATTAGCCTGGCTAGATTATCTTCTGTATATTGCCTAAAACTTAATTCCCCTTTTTACTGTTGCCAAGTTGTGGCAGACGCTTCTTGGTTCGAGTAAGAGCGAATATCCCTATTTCTAGAGTTATTAAACTAAACAAAATGTTATATCTAACTTCTGTCGGTTCATTGTCTACTAAGTATTAATATATATTCGTCCAACCGAATGTTTTCTACCTTGATAATGGAATACAGTTATCATGAAATAATTGAATTAAAACCTTGTCACTCATATGTAATTCTATTTCTTTTTGTTTGCTTTTTAATTAACTTATTTGTTAAACTTATATATTTCGGTGATGCATTTTCCTTCCCTATCTATCATCAAGTATAACTTATTTAATTATGTACTAGCAATCATCTCTTTTTCTACGTGATAGGAGAAGCGACGGTTCGCCAAACTCTTCTTGTTTACTCTCCATGGCAACCAACCTTCCATGGCCACCAACCTTCCATGGCCACCAAACTACAATACAAATTGTATGAAATGTTGTATTAAATCTTTCTCACGAGATGAATTTTCTTCATTTTTTTGTTTCTAATTAATTTAAAAAATATAATCAAATTTCAAAATTCAAGCTTCGAGGTGCACATGTTCATACACAGGGCTCTTAATATTTAAATTTTAGACGTCTGTGTGAGGTAGATATCACGCAACGATCATGACAGACACACAAATTCTTCATTTTATTAATATATAAAATACTTATCTACCTTGTTTTGTGTTATTAAGATTTAGATTAAATGTTTATTTTATAAAATGAATAACTTATTAATATTATTGAAAGAATTATTGTATCAATACGGCAAACAATTGTATTGTTCCTCACAAGAAACTGCACACAACTCCAGAATCCTAGCATATCGTCTTATGAGAGTCCGAACATATCGTCTTAGCTGATAACTGCAAAAAGCTAGCCTCTAACTGACAAGGCTTGTGTGTACACAATATTTCCTTAAATATCCTTCACCTTACACAGCAATAATATAGTTAATTTCACTTTATATATGAATCATAAGTACATTGCAGTGAGAGTGGGATAATCTAAAACTGTGTTCAAATTACTGACTGTGAAAACCAATGGAAAGAGACCATTGGGAAGACCTAGACGCAGGTGGGAGGATAACATTGAACGGACCTGAAAGAGATAGGGTGTAATGAGGTGGACTGGAAATAACTAGATCAAGATAGTGATAGAGTTTAATGAGGTGGACTAGATAGAATTACCTCCAGATAAAGATAGGGTGTAATGAGGGGGACTGGATAGAACTACCTAAAATAGTAGTAGAGTTTAATGAGGTGGACTGGATAGAACTATCTTAAGATAAGTATAGGGTGTAGTGAGGGGGACTGGATAAAACTAGCTCATGATAGAGATAGGGTGTAATGAGGTAGACTGGATAGAACTTACTCAAGAGAGGGATAAGTGGTGTACTTTTGTAAGTCGGCAATGAACTTTCGGCACTGTAATCTGACGTATATCGGACTGGTGGGAGGCGGATTACTTGAAATTGTTGGATTATTGGATTTTGAATAAAAATTAGAACTATAAGATCAAATCCTAACCACTCTGTTTATTAATACACCAACATAGCAAAAATTAGCATAAAATACAGGGTACTGTATAAAGTACCAAAAGAAGAATAACCTTAAGTACATTAGTTAGTTATTAAGTCATTCCTCAATATTATTGTATTAAACAAGAAAATCGTCAATTTTGGCTTTATTAAGACAGTTTCAGAACATGTTCCTCTTGCAGTATTTTTAAAATAAGTATGTCAGCAGCTGTTACGTATTTTCCCTTAGACCACATGACACATGTGTTAGATGCATTTACTGCACTACTGTGCCGTACGGAATAAACATTTTGTACAGTTGAATCCTCTTGTTCCTCGTTATTATCATCTAAAACATCTAGGATGATCATCTTATCAGTCATCAGCACTGTACAGCACAAACGGCGCACTTGGTTCACAAGTTATTTTATCGTATTAAACAAGCTAGTGACTGCTTTTCCGACCACACGTGCAACAAACAACCAGCGACTGACAGTAGTGTACTGTATACATCATTATCTCTCTGTCACACACACTGACAAGTTGTAGTACGAAAATTTCATGTAATGACTGTAACATTAGCGTGTACTGCTAATATGACAATGTTACTACCCACCCCAAAACACTCTAATATTCATAGACATCCTTCAATAGAAATACTACCCACCCCTAAACAAGCTAATATTTATAGATATTCTGCAATAGAAATAGTCTTGTAAAGTAATCTCGTACTCATAGAGATCCAGCATTATAAACATCACGATCCTACTATGTCAAATATAGGTGTTCTACTCACGCTAATGTCTGCCGGAGTAGAGCTGCTTGCATGTCCGGTCTCATCATCATGAATGCTAGATTGAAGAGAAGTCAAAAAACGCTACAAATTGTGCAGGACTGATACCCTGTTGTTGCAACAGAGTAAGCTTGCAATGCTCTGATTGGCCCGTGCTGTACTAAGACAGGACCACTCATGTTCCTGGACATCTAGCTGGCCTACGTGACCTAACAAGCATAGCTCTACCTCTGTGCATCCGGCGTCTTGGAGTTGATGTTATGAAAACGAATCGAATGCGAAGGTTGAATTCAAAACAAACAAGAACCTGGTGTACGTGATGTCAACAATGCAACCATCTAACATGATGCTTGCGAATGACGTAATAACAAAGGACATCTCCCACATTCCTTCCTTGCAACTAGACCTATAAAACGAGGGCACAAAGAAGATATGACGGACCATTTTCCAACAACCACTTCCCTGAGAAGTCCTCTTCAGGACTAGGACAGTATCTAGCCAGATTTGCTGCTGATCATATCTTTGTTTGAATCTAAAACTTCATATTGCTGCGATGTGTTTTGATTTTCTTAAATACTTTGATTTAGTTTGTAATGGAATTCTGTCAGTGTAGGCATCGGCAATGTTTAGCTAAAAACTTTAAGTTTAAATGTAAATTCTGTTAAGGAGCACTTAATGTTTCCTGTCGCCGCATGGGCGCTAGTATATTTTTAATTTATTTGTTTAAATATGTATTCACATTTCTTGGTTATTTTTATGTTTGCAACATTTAGGTAAAATATTATTTATTTATTTTGCTTTTGAGGTAATCAGTAATAATTTTTTTTTAATTAATGTTTATTTTATTGATGGGTTTATAGACTTCATTTCTTTGAAGTTAATGTTAAAGTAACTTATTTTTGAGTAATATGGTTTTGACTTTAATATTCGCAGATTCATTTAGGCTAATTTTGTAAGTTTTCTAACGTAATTTTATTTGTCTATTTAGAAATTTAAATGAGGGAATCTTAGTTAATTCTTTAAAAAGTGACGAGTATAGATGATCCCACGAAGGTTTGGGTTTAGTCAGGAAGTAAAACCTTTGTGCTTTACGTAAATATCTGGTGCGATATTTACTTTAAATTTGAACTTAAATTTAAAATTGTTTTGACTGTATTCACAGGTGTGAATCTGATGCGTTGTAAATCATTTCAAAGGGGCTCTTTAAGCTCTTTCAATCTTTGTAATATTTAAAATTTAAGCTTTTGATACTAATTTTGTTTGATCTCAATTCTCTGTGGATAATTAGACGCTTGTATATCATAAAGAAAGTTTTCTTTAAATAATAGCAACAATTTTGATTATTTCATTGGTCTCTTCTAGACAAGTTTATATAATACTATGATTTATTGGTTTTCCAACACACTTCAGTTTGACATGTAAGGCCATGCAACTTGTTTTAAAACTATTTGTTACTTTGAATAAATAATTCAAATATTTCTTTAACGTCCAACTGTTTTGCTATTTCTTAATTTTGCAAATGTTTCCCATTTTTATAGTTATTTCCTTATGTTCCACCTTCCTCCTTTTTAGTCTATTGTGGCCGTAACTAAATAGAGTGAGAGTGGGGTGGTACACGACCCTGCTTAGTGCCGGATTACTGAACGTGTCGTACTTGTGAAGTATCGGACTATAAAGACTATACTGTATTATAAGGACATATATACTAGCCTGGCATCACAGGCTTGGAACAAACTAGATAACTCGACTCGTCACCTAACATCCAAAATTCCCTTCAAGCGTGCGTTCACACAATATATTTTGTCTAATAAGCTAAACTGAGTTCTTGAAACTATTTGAGCTTCAAATGAGTTTATGAATAAGCGTGCAAATAGTTTTCTACTTATTTGAATTTTACTTTGTTAAAATGTATTTTTTTCAATAAATGTAATATTTTATGTAGTATTCAACGCTGGTTAAGTGTAAGAGAAGGCTAACGCCTAAACTTTGTCTGGTAGATAAAGGCCATTATTATTATATAGCCTAATTGATGCCTCATCATAATATTCTACCAAAGGTCATATGTTCTAGATTCAAAGGTCTGACAGTGAGTAGCTCCTAAACTCTACATTCCGTGGTCTTCATATCAGAATCACCCCACTTCCTCTTCCCCCCTCCTTGCTTGCTCCTCTCTCTTTCCCCAACAAATACATTGTTCGATGATATTCCCTCTTCTCTTAGTTACCAACACGTCCCTTAATAAACACAGTTCAGTCGTGACTGTTCAATTTGCCCGAGATACAATTAACTTGTCCGGAAAGTAAGTCTAGTTACTAACACCTAACACCTAACACCTTTGTCCTGTCTACCGTGTGTAGGTGGTGGCGGAAGTGGTTGAGAAGAGTGAACTTGGAGAGGGGAAGAGGTAACCTCAAGTGTGGCAACCTAACCTAACCATGACCTAAACTAAACAACTCAACCTATTCTAGCCACGAACACAGGCAGGATATCCTCCTGTACTAACAGCATTGTACTCTGGTTGACTGGGAGGTAGTTGGAAGGTCAAAAGGAAAGTCAACTAGAGAGGGACGGTTTCAATCCAATAATCGATTCATTCGAATAGACTTTTTTTAATTATGAATCTTTTACTCGATGCATAGGCAGTATTGTAATCGATCACAAACTATTCGATTATTTACTAATATATGTAGGTCAAATGTGTAATTTACCATAATTAAGCTTAAAATAACATATTTCTCAACTTATGCAATATGAATTTCGATGGTTGCTATCTAGTAGTAAATCAACGTTATATATATATTTGTTCTAGTGTTATATCGTTTGTTCTAAAGATGTACATCTTTTTAGTGTATCCATTAATAACATTTAAATAATAATATTAATTGTTAATTGTTTTAATGGCTATATAAATATTTTCAATATTTACGGCAGAAATGTATATGGGTCATTCTACAGAAATGGTAAATAATAGAGTTTCTAAATGAATGTAAAAAAATGACTACGAAATTTTTTGAAAAAATTACAGCTATTACATCTTAAAGTGTAAATTAATGTGAAAACAATAGCAGAGCTGAAAATTTCAATTCTCATAGAATATTTAAATTATAATTTTACACGTCACATGGAGTTGAGAATACTAGCACAGAATTAATATAAATAAATACAAAAAGTATTATTTGAAATTACTATGAAGTTTTTAATGATTGGAGTATTACAATGTATATTTTGTACATTTAATTCAAATTATAAGTTTTATTACATCTGAATTAACTTGTGACAAAGCAAG
>CABFWB010009610.1:0-12222 GCA_902151455.1 Timema bartmani
GAACATTCCAATTACCAACAACAGTTTCATGAAGGTTAGGACAAATTAAATATAACATATTTCTCAGATTTTTATTATACGAGAGTTTAGCTGGAGTTTAATTTGTTGTTGCATGAACAAAATGGCGTTTATCATGTAAGGAACATTTGAGTTTAGTTTTAATTTAACAATTTTTACTGAACTTTGAGCTTGACCATTAGTCCGTGGATGATATGGAAGTATAAACACATTAACTCAGGCAGACCATACCTTGCAAAGGTTTGGCACCAATGGCCTATAGTCTGACTAGCCGTTGTAGAGCTAACTACAAATACTTTCAACAATTTTGTGTACGCATCAAAGATGATTAGATACATTTTAGCTTTAAATGGACCAAGGAGATCTAAATGAATTCTAGACCACGGCTTCCTAGGATAGTTCCATGTAACAAACTTTTGGTTGGTTTTTACTTTCCAATAGTCAGGATGAACAACAGTTAGCTAATCGCTCGATATCGAGATTGATATAAGATCTGGCTAATTGTTTCATTTTACCAATGCCCAAATGGCTTGAATGCAATTCATCTAATATAATATTTTTGTGAACCTTTCTGGTACTAAAAACTAACTATAACCCCACATTAGAATTCCGTGCTCAGTTGTTAGTTTTAGGTGTTTTTCTGGGTCATAGTGAGCTAACACTTTAGAGGATACTAATTTTTCCTTAATTGGATCAAAAGGTTTAATACAATTTTGATCAAAGTTAAATTTAGTGTTTTTCTTTAACAATCTGTACAAAGGACTTAGGATTGTGGACAATTTTGCAACAAATTTTCTGTAGTAATTGTGGTACGGGAGCACTCACAATTGATTTAATTTTATCATCAGCTGTTCTTAAGCCATCTTTATCAATAACAAACCCCAGGTATTCTAAACTTTGTGAAAAAAAACTGACATTTATCTGTACGAAGTGTCGATCCACGGTCACAAAGTGTTCTGCACACTTGTTTCAATCTCCTCAAATGTTCTGCTTTATTAGCACCCGTTATTAATATATCATATAAAAATACAATTATACCAGGTAAACCTTGAAGTGCATTTCCATTATTCTTTGAAAAATTCCTGGCGCTAAAGCAATACCATATGATACATAGTTATAAATAAATAATTCTTTATGAGTACTTATGGTACAAGGTTTTTTAGAACTTCCATCTAGTTAAACTTGCTGATAGGCCTGGCTTAGATAAAGTTTTGTAAAAGTCTCCCCTTCTTTCAAAGCAGTAAATAATTCTTCAATGCGGGTTATGGGATATCTATCAGTTTCAAGGTTAGGATTTACTGTTACCTTAAAATCCCCACAGAATACATATCTGACCATTGGGACAATAGGTGTTTCCCATTCGCTACTACAAACAGGTGTTAATATAGCTTCACTTACCAATTTTTCTAACTCTTTTTCAACTTTTTCTCTTAATGAGAATGGTTTAGGTCTAGGATTGAAATACTTTGGAACAGCATTTTCTTTCAATCTTAATTTTACAGGCTCCCCTTTATACTCTCCTAATTTTTCAGTAAACCCAACTGAAAATTCCTCACATACACTACTCACAATTTTTGAAAAATCATCACTAACATTAATACAATCTGAGTTGTGTAAACTATCAGAAATACTAATTTGAACTTCAACACTTTTATCCAATCTCTTCCAATAAGAGGATTTGCACCCTTTTTATTACATACAAATTTAATAAATTACCCAGGCCTTGGTGGATATTTTTTCTACAGAGAGGGAAATACTTTTCTGTAAAATATGTGAAGTGAAAGTGGCTGACATAAGATAAAAGCTGTAACCATTCAACAGTATATCAGTCGAAACAAACATGTCCGTGGTATCCAGAATATTGATAAAAAGAAAATCTCTCAATTATTACTTGCACAAAATGCATTCTCGAATCAAGAAAAATCCTCAACATTTTATAAAGATGTGTGTGACATTCTGGTATCTGCAAACATTCCTCTGTGGAAACGGAGCAATGTTAAACTAAATAATTTCCTGGGACTGTATATGGGTCATTCTATTCCAGACGAGTCCACACCGAGGAAAAACTGGAAATGGACAGACCAGGAGAGATATTTTTGCTTATGTGTAAAATGTAAATCCTAACTCTTGTAATAAATACATCATATTATGGAATTTCAATAACATTTTTTAGGTCATTTTTTGAAAATTTAAAGTCATTAAGTAGAGCTTTTAGTGTCATTATATAGGTCATTTTTGGCAATTTTAAGGTCATGGAAATCTGGGGCCTGCTGATCATTGTAAAGCTCTTAGGGAACCAAAGAATGGAGACATGACTCAACATAATGATCACTGTAAAGCTCTTAGGGAACCAAAGAGTGGAGACATGACTCAACATANTGTAAAGCTCTTAGGGAACCAAAGAGTGGAGACATGACTCAACATAATGATCACTGTAAAGCTCTTAGGGAACCAAAGAGTGGAGACATAACTCAACATAATGATCACTGTAAAGCTCCTAGGGAACCAGAGAATGGAGACATGACCCCTCAATCCTCATCACAAACTATCCTGGCAGCGCTCTTGGTGCAATATGTTAATTGCTTAGCTTGGTTGATGAGTGGCTAAAGAGGGCCTAATTTTAACCATGGATATGATGTGTGAATATGATGATAGAGAGTTAGTGGCGCAACACACACCTATCTACACGATCAGTAGAGGATAAACTTATGCTAGAAAATATTACAAAGAGGGGAACTCAAGACACAGACATTGTATTACTAGAGGTTTGGCTCATACCTGATCAACATAATGATCACTGTAAAGCTCTTAGGGAACCAAAGAGTGGAGACATGACTCAACATAATGATCACTGTAAAGCTCCTAGGGAACCAAAGAATGGAGACATGACTCTTCAATCCTCATCACAAACTATCCTGGCAGCGCTCTTGGTGCAATATGTTAATTGCTTAGCTTGGTTGATGGGTGGCTAAAGAGGGCCTAATTTTAACCATGGATATGATGTGTGAATATGATGATAGAGAGTTAGTGACACAACACACACCTATCTACACTATCAGTAGAGGGTAAACTTATGCTAGAAAATATTACAAAGAGGGGAACTCAAGACACAGACATTGTATTACTAGAGGTTTGGCTCATACCTGGTTGGGTGGTAACTAGGAGGTAGGGGCTTATTTACCTACGGTGAAGATACAACTTAAACACTGCTAGCGAAGACCACCTGATGAGTGCTAAACTAGTGTCGACCACTTGACGAGTGCTAAACTAGTGTCAGCTACCTGATGAGTGCTAAATTAGTGTTGGATAGCTGATGATTGCTAAACTTTTTAGAATTAGGATTAATATTTTTATGAAAAAATTTGAACCTATTTTATTAGATAAATATTTTATTTTATTTTGTAAATAATTTTTGTTTTGTTTGAGCAGTTGAGCCATGTCTTGCTGTGGAGCTGATGATGATGATCAGCCACAAGCCAATAGAAATGTTCAAGCACAGTCTCGATCATGTACAGACGTTATCTGGCTTGCCATCTTCATATTATTTTTGTTTCTTATGGTGAGTAGTACTTTATTAGTTCTCTGTCCCTGTAATCATTATCTTACTAACTAACTTACATTATTATATAATATCTCTTTTCACACTTTGGAACAAGGTACAGGAAAGGTCGATAGAAACATAGAACAAACATAGTTCACACTTTACATTGCTGCCACTGGACAAAGAGGTAATGGCTACATCTTCAAGAAAACTGATCATTACCGCCCAAGCCTCCGAACTGAGTTTCTTTCTATAGGAACTCATCAGGAGGGAGTGCGAAACACTCGCGGAGTGGTAGCGAGCAATTTTCTTTAAGAGGCAGCCTTTACCTCTTTGTCCAATGGCAGCAATGTATAGTGTTAACTATGTTCTTCTTTTCATTGTAAAACCTATATTGTGTTCATTCCCTTTTATTTGATTCTATCTTCCGTACCTTCAACAAAATGTAGGCTACATCTAAAATTGAAAAGAGGTTTTTCTTAAAGAGATATCTAAATGATAAATAAGTGGCAGTGCTGGTATTTTATTACTTTTATTGGAAAAAAGTTTTGCATGTTAGGTATTTTTTGTAGGTAGGGCCTAGGCTTAAAGCTGTTTTGGTTAGATGCTCAGCAGAAACAGATGATATTAGTGTATATTAGCCATGATTATTAATTAAATTCTTATATATTAACTTAGTTGTTTTTAGAACCTAGCCAAAATAGTTTAGAGTAGACATATATTCACGTGACTATACCTCAGTTTTAGCTTATGTGGTGCTGACTGACAGCTCACAGCTGACTTCTGACGGCTTTGAAAAGCTACCAAATATACCTAAATGTTGACTGTCAGAAGTCAGCTGTGAACTGTCAGTCAGCACCACATAAGCTAAAACTGAGGTATAGTAGTGTTGGCATCATGTGTGAATCCCCCACAAGACAAACAGAAAAAAAACAAGCCTTCCTGGAATGGTATCATTCCAACTCATTTTACATAAACAGCCAAATAAAAACACACCTTAAATATAAATGTTCTGCAACATCTGTTCCAGAAAACAAAACAACAACAACATATTTGCTATTCTGATCACCACACTATCCCTACTCAAACAATAGTGTCGACAACAAGTTGAGTCACTGAATAGTGCTCAGTGGCACTGGCCGCACTTTATGATTCACTAAAAGCACTCATTAGTGGCTAATGAGTCACCACACTTAACTTTCAGGGTTTTGTTGGGACTAGCCCAAAAGATTCACTGGTATAACAATCTTAGTCTTTACCCCTGACCAATCATGTCCCCTCATAAGGAAAATTTACCTCGAGAAAGCTACAAAGAAGACTCATAGCTCTAACTCTAACTTCATAATTACTGGTCTGTGTCGTATCAAAAGTTCAAACGAACCATCTTACATAAACATTGTTATGCCTTCCTAACTACAAAAAAAAAACAGAAAAACTACTCAAACTTTTATTCAATTCCAAATACACAATTATACAACAGAATCAAAGTAGTGCACTTGAATTTACTGTTTGAGCGCATGAACATATTTTCCCCCCAGGGTGGCCATTCATTGGGAAAACTGAGAATTATGCTTGAATTTTGTCATCTGTCGGGAGTTTTAACACTTTAGTAGCCTTTATTCAAAGGTATGACCAAAATAAACTATGTGAATTTCCTTATTCTTAATTTTATATTAAATTTAAAATAAATTACACCTTGACATTTTTAGCATTAACAAGGCTGCCAACATGTCTTGTCTAGTTAATCAAAAGTCACCCAATTTTCAAAAAAACCCCGTGAAGAATCTCTTCAAAAAGTTTCTAGCGGCATTTAATTTTTAAAAGTTCCCAGGCAATGTTTTTTAAAATACCTTTAGAGGCATCCAGTAAAAAAAAAATATATGGGGTAGGACCATTCCAAATATTTTGTAGAACAGCCTAATTTCTAAAAAAATAGGTTCTAAGGGTTCCGATTTTAAGACATATGCCGGGGAAGCGTCTCCACCCCCTTTGTTTGACTGGAAGAAGGAACTTTTTAAAAATAATGGGTTTTTCCCTTCAGAAATAAGGTTCCACCGCGACTGGGTATAGCACATTTGTATGTACACTCCATCAAGGGTGTAAGGCTGCAACTTGCTGGCTCAACCCTTGATATATGCTATACTTCATACATGAATGCAAAGCAGATTGCATAGCTTACAACCAAGGCGAGAGCTAGAGAAGACCTTCTTTCCATAATCTATTTCTTGACTGTTGGGAGGGGGGATGATGGATGGGTTAAGTATTTTAACACTCTTGACACCATGCACGTCGAATTTACGGGTGACCTTTCTTACAAATTTGGCAGAGTCCTTCAACTTAAATTTAAATCATCATAAAATTTTTGTCCGCATTTTCTACATGTTTGATTAGTGCTATGACTTCCTTGGACTGTTAGTTCTAAATTGTGGCCATAGATGGCTATGTAATAGTAGGTCTATCTTGCAAACGTCGACATGAAAATATTATTTTATATTATAGGGCCTGAATGTCTCTTCAATTATGAATAATATGTATTTGAATGATAAACACTTGGTTCATTACACATAGTTTATTATACTTTCTAATGTATAGACTACGGTAAATTGTGATATTATATCGCCTATAGTAAATAAAATATAATTTTATAGTAAATTAATTTATAAATCAGGTAGCATTTAGAATTCGGATTATTCATTATGAAGCTATTAATTATGTGCCTGTATGCACATTTTATTGTATACAAAAACACTTATCATCTAAATATACATAACCGGGTGATTGTGTGAGTTTATTGTTTATTATTTGTGTGACTTTTTTGTTTTTGACGTGTGCAATAAGAGCAAAAGGACTATTGGAAATGGCAAAAAGACGAGAAGTGAAACCCGAGGCTGATGGTCCCCCAAACGTTTGCTAGAACAAGTGTAATGCAACGGCCATGTTCATCTTAATGTATGCCATGGTTTATTCTCAAATCACCTTGATTGAGAATTGTGAGTCTTCCAATGAAATATTTAACAAACTTGATTCAATATACAAACAAAAATCCAAATAAACAAGATGTTGGAACATATAAAATGAGTGAAAAAGAAACAATGGCACAACCCATTGCAGAGGTTGAAAATCTAGCACGTCAACTGAAGGACGTTAATGAAAACATAGGTGATACAGCAATTATGACTAAAATAATAAGCAGTTTGCCTTTTAAATATAGTAATTTTCGCCAAGCGTGGCTCTCAGTAGAAACAAATAGACAAACATTACCAAATATCATGGTTCGTTTATTGGATGAGAAAGCCAACCTCTTAACTTGGGAACAACTTGAAAATGCACTTCAAATATCAACAAAGAATAAGGAAGCTTCATGTAAACCTTCAAACAAAGCATTTGGTAGTCAGAAATTTTATCAAAACAAGTGGAGTGGTCAGAAGCACGGAAATCAAGCCGACTGGAAATCATAAGTGAAGTGCTATAACTGTCGAAAAAATGGCCACAATTCTTGTGATTGCAGATCAAAAGGTAAATAAGGACAAAAGTTGCAGGACCATGATGAAGGTAATTTCTCAGCTTTCAACGTGAAACTCTAATAATAAAATGGCAGCTTGTCCAACTCGCGAGTCAAACAATCGGTATTGTATGCTATTTAAACTATTTCAGTTTATCAAGCAAATATCACTTCAGGAGAAAGCTTACAGGTATGGCACGAATGTCTTGGTCATGTAAATGTTAAGTATTTATGTGAAATGTTACATAAGAAGATGGTTCCTGACATCACATTCACTGGAGTTGAAGATTTCTTTTGTGAGTCCTGTTTATATGGTAAACAATATAGACTTCCTTTCTCTCCAAGAATAAATTGGAAAGCAAAAATGGGAGAACAGGTTTTTTTCTGATATGTGTTCCCTATTGCAACTGAATCTATTGGGGGAGCAAAATATTTTGTTATATTCACGAACAATATGTCAGGATACTTGACAGTGTACTTTCTGAGGCACAAATCGGAAGTTCTAAAATGCTTCAAGGGATATAAAAACTGAGTCTAGACGAAATTCAGCTACACCATCAAAACTCTTCACTGTGACAATGATAGGGAATATGATGTCAATGTGGATTTCAAGAAATTCCTCAAGGTCAGGGCAATGAAATGGTCGAAACCACTGCTTCTTACATGCCACAACAGAATGGGAGATCAGAACGAGAAGTGCGTTGAAAGTGCTCGCTCCATGATGTATGCAAAAGATCTGCTGAACTTATATCTTCAACAGGACACCTTATTCTCAAGTAAAGGGAATGACTTCTTACAAATTTTTCACAGGAAAGAAAACAAATTTGTGTCACACAAAGAAATTTGGTTGTGTTGCTTTTATGCACATTCCTAATTCACAACTAGTAAAATTGGATTCAAAATAAAAAATATTATATATGTTGGCTACGCGGGAAACTCCGATAACTACAAGTTATTCGACCCTGAGACCAAGAAAGTCAAGATTTCATGAAATGTAATGTCATTTTCATTGAAAATCAATGATTCAAATGAGAAAAAATATTGCTCGAATTCATGAATATGATATGAATGATAATCATGATCCTGAGAATGAGCTGCATGCTGATCAAGAAGAGAACGAGGATTTCTACGATGCTGACAAAGATCCCCTCAGTGAAGATGAACAACATCAGAATCCCATGAATGGAGCACAAGATGAGGATCAACCGGATTACTCCCCACGGCCTAGAGCTTCTATCAAACGTCCGGTGCAGAATGACGTTTTATTGGTGGAAGTGGAGGAGCCACAATCTTATTCTGAGGCAATTCAGAGCAATGAGGTTGAAAAATGGAAAGTAGCCATTGATGACCACTTGAAAGCGTTACAAAAATAACTTGGGAACTTGTCCTTAGAGAAACTAACATAAAAACCCTAGGATTGAAATAGGTTTTCAAAATAAAGAATATGTCTAAAGGTGAAACTTCAAGGTACAAGGTGAGACTCTGGACTTACACAAACACAAGGAGTGAATTATGGAGAGATTCTTTCTCAGGTATCACTCAATCAGAGTTTTACGTTTTTTGAAAATTTAAAAGTCATTAAGTAGAGTTTTTAGCGTCATTTTATAGGTCTTTTTTTGGCAATTTTAAGGTCATCGAAATCCGGGCCCTGATGATAAATTACATACATGGAGGCCGCTCTGTCATTATAACTTGCCATGGAGTTTTTATAAATCAAATAAAAAATATACTGGCAGTAATTAATCTAGTTTTTATCTTAATGCCATTTGTTGAGCTATTTGTGAAAATCTCAGGCACTTTCAATGAAGAATATAACTAAATTAACCTATTGGCATGCCATTAATTATATTAATAAAAAATACATTTTGAAATTTAACTTCTTAATGATTTTTGAACTAGAATAGGTCTAATAAAAATAGAGAAATCAGTTAAAGCTGAAAAGTTTGCTAGTTTTGGTGAAAGTTTAATTCTTCTTCATGATAACTAAATGTTTATGTTTATAAAATAAACCTTACATATTTATAGTAATGATGTAGTCTACTAGTGGTGATTAAACTTTGAACATTCATATAATTCTTTTTAGGACCACCACCAAACTGCTAACTCACAGGTTAATGCTTATTTCAAATTCAACAATAATGATTTAAACTTAAGTTTTTGTTAAATTTCTGACACACTCTGGACACCCTTTAATTACTATATTACAAATTATTTCTTCCAAATATAATAAAACTACCTCATAAAGTGAAAAGAGGTTTTTATTACAGAGATATATTATAAAATATTTCATTTGAGGTCAAATGAGTAATTTTGATATTCTGGCACACTGTAGGCTAAATAAAATGTGTATGAGTAGTTTACTTGTATCTAATCTGATATAAGCGCAATTATCTATGAAATTATGAGAACCAGATTTTAAATTAAAATGTTGTAGGTAGTTGCACTGCATTGTTTAAGATTAAATTGTCAGAAAATGATAATAGTATTAGAAGTTGATTATATATCAGGCTGGTTCTTTGCAACAAATACATGGCAATTTGAGTGGACATTTGGAATATACAATAACAAGAGAGAGAACGATTACTATAGCAGGAATGAAAACATTAATTAGTAAAGCTCAAAAGGAGTTAACTCTTGGGCAGAGTAATGATCGAAATACACAATATGTATTAATTATACCTGACATGATTTATAATGTGACCGGTACAGCGTTCATCTGGAACATGACTAACTGTTCATGGGTTGAAATAGTTTTTAAGACCAAGTTCAAGTGACTTCTGTTGGCGCTATAGGGAACCGCTTATATAAACAAACAGGAATGTGTTCGCTGTAATAATTGAACTCCAACACCCCTCCTCAATTTTGAGTAAAAAAAGGTTACACTCAAGCACTTAAACCCAATTCGTTAACAGATTTACATTCATGATAAGTGTTGCTGTCAAACTTATTTATATGTGCCACATAGCCATTATTTATACTTTGGTCTTGCGAATTGCTGATTGCGTGAACCTAAAAATGGCGAATAGCGTCACTTCCAAACGCAACTGTGAATTAACAAAACGGATTTGTGAATTACCTGCCGGACAGCTTTTACGGGATATTATATAAATATTAGCGCAGTTGGGTGACTGGGCACATAACCTGTTGATACTTTAAATTGAGGTGTAGAGCACACTTTTCTTATTTAACACGACACACACATTGTATACAACTTGACTGTTACATGACGCCAGTTAGAATGTGTGTTGGAATGAATGTACAGTTGTGCATTCACACTGGTGATTAAAAGGCCTAAAACAAGCATGATATTTTAACCATGTTTCGACACTTTCTTATGAGCAAGGCAAAGACACAATATATATTCATTATTCCTGACACAATTTATCGTGTGACCAGTACTGGAACATGGGGTGGGCACTCTTACAGGACTAGTTGATCCCATAAATTAGTTTGGAGCACTATCGCTAGGAGCAGCTTGCAATGACGTCACAGAGTAATGCACATGCATGGACGTGAGCTCCATAAAAAAGGAAGTGTGGAGTCTGTAAAATTTGCCATTACTGTTTTGTTAGCAATTTCTCGTTTATTTTAAATATGGAGTTTAGATAGATTTTACATGTTATAAAATGGTTTATTTATAAAATAATGGATTTAGTTACATTTGATTGAATTTGATATAAGAATTGATTATTTAAGATTCTGCAATATAAAATGCGTTGTGTTCCAAGTGTAAGGTCCTGCTTAGTTGGCGGCACTAATGCCGCGAGCGCTAGCGATGTGGTTCTACTTGTCAACATTAGAGTGGCGGTTCTCTACTTATCCTGTTGCTATGGGCTGGAACATGACTAACTGCTAATGGGTTGAAATAGTTTTTAAGACCAAGTTCAGGCGACATCTGTCAGCACTATAGGGAACTGCATATGTAAACAAACAACAATAATAATTTAACCCCTACATCTTAAAAGCAAGGGATTGCTTTCAACATGGGATGGGGAGTTAAACTCTGTATTTCTGTACTTTTTATAACAAATGTCTTTTACCAAAATAAATTAAATAATACTTCAGTAGATTCATTTAGTTTTAGTTGCTACAAGTGGTAATACCAACAGTTGTTGAATATCTGTCTTGAGCATATTGGCATTTGATTAGGACTTGTTCATTCTTAAATAATGCCAACACACCCAAACCAGTTATTCAACAACTTTAGGTATTATCATGTTTAGGAAATAAAACTAAATGAATCTATTAAAGAATTATTTAATTTATTTGGTGCCAGAGAAAGATGATCTGCTATAGAAACTGTAAAAATACTGACCTAATTTGTGTCCACTTCCATCCCACCTTAAATAACACGCCACAGCAACAATGCCCCTTGACAACATAAATACTTTCACTTCATACAAACATTTCTAAGGATCCTGACCCTCTTCCAAAAACAATTAACCATCAAATTAAGAGAATAAAATAATTTGAAAATGCTGGATTATGGTTACATATGTTATATTACCATAATTAAAATGCCTCTTTTAGTGATAAACACACTATGTTATAATATATTAATACTAAGAGCATACACAACAAATATCAACCCACTCTACAAACATAACCTCACAGTTACAAAAGTTTCCAGGCATTAAAAAAGATTTTAATAATAATTTACATACTTGGTCTTAAAACCTTGTGTTATTTATAGCATTTTTATAATTGGTTATGGGGTTGAAAAATATAATGGTTTATATGTTACATCAGAATTCAAAGAAAGTTACAAAGGTTTGATTGAAAAAACTAAAGAGATTAATAGAATTTAAAGTTTTAACTACTCCCAGGATACAGAATTTAAAGTCACTTTATGGCGTAAGCCTGCTTTTGAGCTATACCGACCGAGCGGTCATCGCCACCTCTGAAGATGGTTCCAACTTGGTGCATAGAGGCTGTCATGCGGTCAGCACAGCCACTAATATCAGTTTTAATATCAATTTTCTAGACGAGAGCTGCTACTTATTCATTCAAGTAGTTTCTCATTTGACCCCATGAGGCTTAGTTGAACTCATCCCAGCACCTTTGTAGCCAGTATCTCTGTAGCCAGGAACTCTGTAGCCAGGAACTCTGTAGCCAGGAACTCTGTAGCCAGGAACTCTGTAGCCAGGAACTCTGTAGCCAG
>CABFWB010009611.1:0-12219 GCA_902151455.1 Timema bartmani
AACTGTAACCTCAATAGAGTTATTTAGTGACCTCACCTGACACCCTTCTGGTTACACCTTCTGACCATATCTTTGAACTGCTCCTTGTTCCCTGATCTAGTAGTTATGTTGTAGGATATTGGCTGATAGCGCTCCCACCAGGGCCGGTTCCCGTCAGACATTACCACCAGGTTCTCATTGACAGGTGACACCTGCAAGAAGTTCTAGAGTGAGTTGCATAGGTGTGCCTACAGAAGGGGGCAAATGGGGGGCTCCTAGGCCATAGCTCCACCTTTTGTTGCTTCAAATATTGTTTTAAATAACACACATAATTTAAATATATTTATTTGGTGAGAGAAGGACGCATTGAATTCTAATCAAAATATTTTTAAACTCAAAATAAATTATAGGCATATTATAAAAAAAAAGTAAGAATCATCCCAAATAAATTATAGAGTCAAGTTTAAAAAAAAATCTGGAGATGTTTCAGTCAAAAGAGCTTTTAAAGTTGTTTTACATTAAAAAAATAATCCACGTGATGACCACTCTAAACAACTTTTAGAGTCATCAAAAAAATTTAAAAAGTCCAGATGATGACCACTCTAAATAGCTTCAAGGAGTTTGCGAATTTCAACAATTTTGACTCGGTTAATTTTGTATCATTTAACATTTTGAAACAATTCAAAACCACCCCCTTCCCGCTTAAATTCAAGAACATAACAAATACAGCTCTACGAGAGAGTGAGACATGAAATGCGTTAGGTGCTGAAATAGTAAACAACAAACAGGATTTAATAACAATATAAGATATAAGTGGGACGCCTTCCCACACTCTTAAATGGTGACTCAAAACAAATGGTACAACCTACGGTTAAATTAACCTTCATACAAATTCCATACTAATAATAATCGATAGTCATAACCAAAGTTCCAAATACTAGTAATGTGAAAAAGAAATTATTTCGCCATCACCGGTGGTTCTCAAATAGCCAGAATAATAAACAATGAGGTCCCAATAAACATATCTCTCCCCAACCATTATTGGGCATAATAGAAATAAACAAAAAGATCTAATCTAGGAACATACACTTTAACTGGCTGTATTAACATTAAATATCAGGGTCCATATTAGAGGGAAAAACATGCTGACTCACGGCCCCACCTTTCAATAACATAGTATAATATTTCTAAATATGTAACAATAAATGATTAAATTAAATATAAATTATCCTGAACGATAATTTTGAGTCATTACAGCCAAACGGAATTTTGAATATTCAGATATAAACCTATCCTAAGACCAAGGTCTCTCACCTAGTGATCGTAGAGTAATGTGTGTTAGCATTACTGAACCCAGCCGAAGATTGAAGTCATGTGTTCTCAAGGCGCGGGAACCAAAGGAGGGGGAGAGGAGCAGAACATGCTCAAACAGTCCACGCGCTTCTCAACGCGTGCCGAACAATAGTTCTTTTAGTTTCTGAACACTGCTGACGGTGCGAATCCCGTTCACGCATATCTTTCGTCTTCTTTTTTCTTGGGCGTGGCACAATTCTTGCTACGAGGAGCGAACCATGGCCTCTCGACTCAGTCCGATATTGACAGTGCCGTGATGTGTTAGTGGAGTAGAGTCTTGCCGAGACGGGTCAACTGGGGCCGGAATGGTGAGCCAAACAATCTTTTCTCTTTAGATGTTGTAACAGGGTTACAGTGTAGTCCACTAATCATAGCGATAAAACTTCCTTTTCCATAAAACGAAACGGGCCATTGAACAAAATTTATCACACGATGGTGTACACACAATGTAAAATGACATTTTAGAAAACGTTCTAAGCAAAATTTTAGGTAAAGAGCAGTTGAATAAAACTTAAGATTATTTTGAAAAAGTTTTTTAAAGTTATGAAGTTTTTGACTTAGAATAATCAAAGAAATAATAAGATGTTAAAACACAATTAGCATTTAAAAAAAACATTTGTGTATACTTAAGATAATATATCATTATGTTATCTTAATACACCAATGTTCTCTTAAAATGTTAATTGTGTTTCAACATCTTTTTATTTCCTTAGGATATACTTTTTCTTAAAATTGACAGCTTTCAAAAAAAATTCACTTATATCTCAATATTTTTCACAAAGTATTAAATATTTCTAACTTTATAGTTGTGATTAAGGCTACCTGTCTTTATTTCTGCTACAATCAATTAGGCCTACATTGGAGCTTAAGCAACAATTAAAAAAAAAAACATCGCGATTGGGTCATCCGTTGCGGAGATAATGAACTTTTAAAAAAGTCTTCTAAAAACCCAAAATGGTGGCATACTTCAAAATGTTGGACAGAAAATGTTGGCACACGAACTTAAAACAAATTGGATACCCAAGTACTTTAAGTGTTCCAGGTTTCACACTTGAGCCTGGCCAGTACCGATCCATGCCTATTTTGTTGCTAAGGAACCAGACAGTATTTTTATCTACTTATATTCCCCTTTTCACCGCCAAGAGCTTCTAATGTTCAAATTTAAATTTTAAGATGCCCATAATAATTGTATGATTATTGTATTCTTGCCGAATTTCATTTAAAAACACATAAAAGTATTTGTTTATATTAGTTTAGGATATGTTGATCATCTATACAATATATATACACTTCTACTTATAAATCAAAGATTTTAAACTGTATATTGTTATCTGGAGGTGTCCTATATCTGCTTAATAAATTTAAATTTTATACCCAACACTCTCCCAATTTACCTAGCTCATATTTAACGCTTCAAAATCCCATGCCCATATTGTTATTTTAAGTGGTCCATTTAATTTATTTTTAAATTTCAGTATTCTACCATATAGAGATGTATTTGTTTATTTTTGATTTGGAAATTTTAAACACCTTCTATTCCCCATTTTTTCAACCACCTACCTTTATTAATCTAAAATATTAAGACTTATTTGGTTAACTGAAAATGTTATTCTAGCTGCCTAACAAATTTAAAATTTCTACAAGATCTAAAGGCTTTTGTTTTGTTAGTAGCCCTCATTCCACCCAACACCCCAGCCCCTACCCTATTTACCAGTCACATAAAAAATAAACTTTTAATATTTAATGAATATTTAGAGCTGTCCCTTTAAATGCCAGCCAAATTTAAATCTGTTTTTACACTGACAAGCAAATATTTATATTAATTTTGAAAATTTTGAACAACCCACCCCTTTTTCCCAAATTACTCTTAGAAATTTCATAATTCAATATTTATTTGGCTATTTGGCTCTATCTACCTATATGCTAAATTTTAATTTTACACCTCATCTGAAAAGTTTTTCTAATGACAACTCCCGCTATTTTATTGGATAATTTATATTTTAATTTCCAATTTTTTAATTTTTCTGGTTGTATGGCTTAATCCCTATACATTTCTGCACAATTTCGGATTTCCAGCTCTACTATCAATACTGACTATCACAATTTTATATTCCCCGTTTCACACCTTTGGGTATTTAACTTAGGTAAACCCCTTTTTATCGGATGCCTACGCCCTAAAAGGAAACTTCCTGCCGAATTTCAAGATTCCAGGCCTAAGGGTTCTGGATATACGACGGTGGTTAGTCAGTCAGTCTTTATATATGTATAAGAGGCGAGGGTATGAGTCATACAAAATTAATACAAGCTTTCTGGTGTGAAACTAGTGAAATAAAGTGAGCTTGGCAAAATCCGAATGTCCTCCCTAATAGAACTGTATAGGCACTCCAATGGTGAGTTACATGCCATAGTTGAGAAATCTTAAGTCTGTTACACACGAAAAAACTTCTTGTACAAAAAAATTGTATCCTGAAGATTGCGTCATGTAAACACCAAGGATTGTACAAGATTTGATTTGGACCAAATGTTGTATGTAATATCTTGTATCGTGTGGGGAGTAGAACACGTCATGTTGTCTATTCCTGTCTACACGTCACGTTGTCTATTCCTGTCTAGAATTGATAAATTACATGCGTCCCAAAATAGATTCTGATGTCATCACCCTTGGACTATTCCTGTATCGACATGTCTGGCCATCAAACCGGTGCTGGGTCTGATTCATAAATTATGACATCATCAGGGCTGTTATATCTTCCGTTGACTATTCCTGTCTTGATGGGTCGTGCCACTAAATCATCACAGGGTTTGAGACCATGTTCAGAAATTCTCGAGTAGCAGTAATCTACATCAATATTTGTCACTTTTGAAATCCTAGTATTGTCAGTATTCAGTCTTGGACGGAGGAAGGTCAAATGACAGAACGTGGGAGGTGCTCATACACCTCTAAATTGTTTCCCTTTGGTCAAACATGCACCCCTATTGCACAATTTGGTTCCCTTTTTATTTGTCAAATACGTAGCCTTTTTGTCCAAATTTGTTAATTTTTTATCGAACACACACACACATATTAAGTAATTCTGTTCACCTTGTTGCCTCACTGTTTAGTTGGCCCTTGTCTCTTTCCTCCGCACTTGCACAGGCTTCGCCACCCACCCTCTCTACTGCCTGGACCGCTCCACAGACCATGTTCTCGAAGCCGTTCGTGACGAGTGCACCTCTATACTCAGCGTCAAAGAGAACTCCTGCCTCTATTGGCTCGCGTGATGGGGACTATCTTCCAGTTTGCACGCACCAATGGGAAGCCCCTGTTTCTCCCATTGGACAAGGCCAGGCAGCAGTGGAGGGTATTTAATACGAGTGATTCCTTGGTCACTAGGCCAGTCAGCCTCAGCCAATCAGTGGTGACCCCCCTGGTTGCACCACCCATACGAGAGCTTATTAAATTTTCTGATGTTAATAAAGAGCAATTTGTTTAACCCTTTCTCTCTCCATCATCACCATACCTCCCACCGCGACTCTCACGTTGCTGGGACTTCCTCATGTTCCACCGAAACTCACGTTGCTGGAACTTCCTTCCGTTCCACCGCGACTAACGTTGCCAGAAAATCCTTCCGTTCCACCGCGACTAACGTTGCTGGAACACACTCGCCGACCTTTTCCTTCCCACGCGTGTCTGACCACGACGTCACTGACGTCGTGACATCAACAAATTACCCCCGAAGTCGAAGGGATGGATAACAACCTTTTGATCAAACACCCAACACTTTTGGTCAACCATTCATCCCTTTTGATGACTTTATTCGCATTTTTGGTTAAGACGCACCCATATTGTACAAGTGTTCCCATTTTTGTGGAACACACACCCCCTTTTCTCAGTTTTGTTCCACTTTTTATCAAACAGGCACGCCTATTAAGCAATTATCTTCCACTTTTAGCTAAACACGCACCCCTTTTGTTCAAACATGCACCCCTGTTGCTCAGTTTTGCTCCCATTTTTGTTGAAGTCTTACCCATTTTCTTCAATTATGTTCCCCTTTTAGCCAATACGTATATTCTTTGCCCCATTCCTGTATTGACGTGCTTTGCCACCAATCCAGTGCCATGAATGAGTCATCCCCCCTGGCCTATCCTTGCAGTGACATGTTGAGCCACCACTATGGCACCAGGTATGGGTACATAAATAGATTCTAATTCCCAAATCTTTACACGGTTCTGGCTTAAGAAACCGGTCTATAAATAACATCCGTGCTTGATTCTGACGTCATCAGGGTTGCAACATCAACCGGAGTTTATTCCTGTCTCGACACGTCAAGCAGCCCAACTGGCGCAGTCCCAAAATAGCATCCAAGGGACCTGAAATCAGGTCAAGGTCAAATATTGAAGAAGGATATTGTCACCGGGGAGAATCCACCCAAATCGACCTGAGATTATCTCACTAGGTCAAAGGTCAAATGTGATCTCAGGCATTGGGCCCCCTACCATGAACCTTAATATAACTATGATGCCCGTAGTCTGGGTTGAGAATACGGTTCCCAAAACCTCGTTGACAGTCCTTATTGAACAGAGACCAAACACCACACGTCTTGTGATTGATTGTAGACAGTCCTTATTGAAGCAGAGAACAAAGCAGAGAACAAACACCACACGTCTTGTGATTGATTGTAGACAGTCCTTATTGAAGAAGAGAACAAACACCACACGTATTGTGATTGATTGTAGACAGTCCTTATTGAAGAAGAGAACAAACACCACACGTCTTATGATTGATTGTAGACAGTCCTTATTGAAGCAGAGAACAAACACTACACGTCTTGTGATTGATTGTAGACAGTCCTTATTGAAGCAGAGAACAAACACCACACGTCTTGTGATTGATTGTAGACAGTCCTTATTGAAGCAGAGAACAAACACCACACGTCTTGTGATTGATTGTAGACAGTCCTTATTGAAGCAGAGAACAAACACCACACGTATTGTGATTGATTGTAGACAGTCCTTATTGAAGCAGAGAACAAACACCACACGTCTTGTGATTGATTGTATACAGTCCTTATTGAAGCAGAGAACAAACACCACACGTATTGTGATTGATTGTAGACAGTCCTTATTGAAGCAGAAAACAAACACTACACGTCTTGTGATTGATTGTAGACAGTCCTTATTGAAGCAGAGAATCAACACCACACGTATTGTGAGTGTGTCTACTATTACACGAGCTACAAGCTGTTGTGACTGATTGTAGACGCTTCATAAGGGGGAGTGATATGCAGACCACTTGCCCACCGATGCAGAAAATAGAAGTGAAAACATTTATAGTACTAAGGTATTATAGAATAATATCAACACAATTTACACAGTTGATCCATACAGTTTTTACGTTCTGTTTAGTAGGTTCTTAAAAGATTTAAATATTTGCTAGGTGTACATGTACAAAGTCTATGGTTGGCTATAATTACTGTACCGTATGGCGCGTGTGACCTGGGAGGATCACGGGTACTGGTCACACATAGCCGTGCGAACCACGAGCTCTTTTAAGGATACTGGAGTGGGTTGCTGACTAAACACGAATGAAAATGCTCACGGAATATTCAAGGTTTTGACTATTCAAACTAAAACATACATACACACACTGATTAACTATACATCTAAATTAATTACAGCTAAACAAATCATTATATTCTTAATCAAGTTTGTAAATTAATAAACTATTAGAACCCATACACATATAAGTAAATTAAATAAACAAATTAACAACTATAAAACACCCAACAACCATTCAATTATTTAAAAACAGTCACAAAAATTTTCAATAAAACAGTAGTCCAGAGTAACAATAAATGTCTACATCACCCGTTTACTTAGACCAACACTTGTCCCGCACACGATACACTGCGATGACACGTGATACACAAACACCGGCCCGCACGCTGGACACGCCGGTCCACATACTGGACACGCCGGTCCACTCACTGGACACGCCGGTCCGCACGCTGGACACGCCGGTCCGCACGCTGGACACACAGATATACTCACTTCAGACACTTCACTGTCCACAGCTCGGACTGGGGACTCCCGAAAGCGTACTAACATTCCCTAACCCAGTAGAGAGCACCACGCATTTAGAGCGATACGATTGGTCTCAGCGTGGTCTTCAAACAGCAGTCACTCACCAAGCGCAACAAAGGCATAAGTGTTGTGGTACATAAATATACTAACTTGGAGTTTGCCCTCGGCTTCACTCGCATTGAAGTAAGGTAAATTTATTTTTTCCAGCGAAACATTTATACTAGAAAATACTCAATTTCACACACGTACTATGAGGCGAGGATTTCAGGTTAAAGAGAAAACGCATATAAAATGCATCTATGGTCACTCGAAGTATTTTATTAATAAGATGATAATTATTAATAAGACGATGACGTGTCATGATCTACTATATAAAAATGTATTATCAAATAAAATAATAAAATACCGTATAATCAATTCAAAGAAAGATTTAAACAACAATATTTAATATTTTAAAAGAAGGTTTAAATACTATATGTAGCTACGCAGATTAGGTTCAAACATTATAAGCAGTTAAAAAATAATTTAAAAAACCTTTAGATAGACAATAAGAAAATTTTCAAACATAATAAGTAGTTACAAAGAATAAAAAAATAACAATTTAAATACACTTTGATAGAAAGTTCAAACATAATAAATAGTTACAAAATAATTTTAAAAATCCATTCAAATACTCTTTAAGTAAATGCTCAAATATAATAGATAGTAACAAAATAATTAAGAAATATTGAATTAAACTTCAAGAAGAGGTTCAAACATAACAAATAGTTACAAAATAATAAAAACACATTTAAATATAAGCCTACTTTAGAAAGGTTCAAACATTATAAGTAGTCATACAAATTATTAAGAATACATTCATTACATTAGAAGAGTTCCTCCCGTTAATTAGTTCTGAAGATATAATTATAGTAAGACAATATTATAATACTGGTTGCACGGTATAATGCGCTAATCTCGTGTTGTACTAGACTGCCGAAGATGGGGAGATCGGGGTTCAATCCCGGTAGGGTGCACTGATAGTTTTTTTCTAAATGGTTTCTCCCACTCTCTCCAGGCAAATTTGACTGCAATTACACCTACATTAGCCCTGACCCATTAACGTAATTAGTGCATAGGCGTATGACCCAAATGGGTAGTAAGACGCGGTGCTATAAAATAAATATATTACTCTGAATGTGCTAAATTTAATATTTTGTAAAATAACCAGTGTATATATAGAATCACCGAAAGCGATGGCTTATTTAAAAAAATAATAGGATTTATCTAAATTTACCAATGATTTTATTAATATCCCAATGCACTTTGGTGAAAGTATGAAACATGAACTGTACTATTTACACTAACCCTTACCGGTGATTTTTTATTTTAATATCTTGTGTATAAGGCCATAGCCAGCCAATAATTTGGGGGACCCATCCCCCAATTGCCGGAGGCTAGAAAAAATTCTAAAATTAAACGCCGTTAGAAGCTCTCTGAAGTGCTTTTTATGGTAACACAGCCTCCTGATTTGTACTTGTACCTTAATTTCGATATTTTTTGAGCCTTAAATAAAGCCATATATATTTTGTTCATAAAATTTTGGAGGGGGGTTGATCCCTAACCCGCCCCCCCTCCCCTGAACTATGGCCTAGCTTGTGTATCTGGATAAAAATATATAATATATATCCAAACTAACCTAAACTAACCTCATCTATTCTAAACTAAGCTAAAATAAACTAGTCTAAGCTTGTCTAAACTAACCTAACTTACCTAAACAAACCTAACCAAACCTAATCTTGACGTGACTTATTAAAATATAAAGTTTCGTAAAATGTTCGGTGAGTAGGTCTATGTGAAATAGTAAATACATTTTTTACATTCCCCAAGTGAACCAGTGGCTTTGTAGAATCACCGGTGACTTTACAAACTCATCACATTCAGCACATTCATAGTAGCATATTTATTAGAGCACAGAAAGTGAACATTATTAATGTGTTTTGATATGTGATACATATATACAATGCATATTATAGGTATATATTATATAATATGTTACCGGTACTATAGTATTTGCACTAAAGATCTAAATATATACCATAATGCATATATAGTCTTTACTTTAATATATATACAATTTAGATGTATGCGACGGATATATAAATTATATATATAATAACTATACATACACCCTGATTTTGGTTGAAGAACAGTAGAAGAAATTCAAACATATTTCTTTGCGGCCAACAGTGATAACATTTTACTATTATAGATATTGATAATATATATAAAAATAAACAACTGCAGATAATATCAATTGCTGTAGGGATATATTAAAATGGTTTTAGTAACTTTAGTAACTAACTTTTACTCCTCTTCCTAAAAAAATCACACTTTACTTTATAATGATATACTATCAACCATTCAAGGCACTGTAACATGACACAGCGCGTGGGAGGAGAAAGAGAGAGAGAGAGAGAGAGGATGCGGTGTAAGGACCAATCATATCGCTTTAAATGCGTGGAGCTCTGTGCTGGGTTAGGGAATGTTAATACGCCTCTCGGACTCATTGGTGTAGAACCAAGAACTGAGCACACTGATTATCGCTGACCATGTGTATATATAGGGGTGGTCCCAGCTAAGAGTCTGAAATCCTCCACTTCTAGAATACTAATCCAGAGTTAAAAGAACCCAGACCCTTCCAGACGTGTCCTCTGTCCCCTCTAATCCCCCAGTCAAGTGAGAAGGCCACTGCATACCTGCTAGACAAGGAGGGAGACAGAACAGGGAGCGAAGCTAAGGTAAACAATGAGAGCGCGCTGGTCCCACTGTTAAACGTGCTAATCTCGTTACAATACTATATTTTAATTTCATCCCTTATATCACAGTTATTTAACTTAGTTTGACTGTTTTTTTAAATCAATTAATTCGTTACAGGCATAAAAATTATATATTTATATATAAGGTTTGAAATACTTTATATGTATAACGTATTAGTCTAGTGGTTTGGTACTCAGCTTTCATATAAAACTATATGTATTTATGGGTAATATAGTAGTTTATATACATATTTTCTCTATACTACATATTGAGTCCAACACACTTCCCTAACTCAAAAGCTGAGTATCAAACCACTAGACTAAAATGCAAAAAGCTTTGTAAGTGCTGTAAAAAGCAATCAATGTACCTCACCTGAACAGCTGCGAATCCATGATCTGCTAAGAAGCGTTCACATTCCAGGGCTATGTCTTCAAACTTCCACTCGAATAAATGCACGACGGCACTCCTGTTTGACCATACGTTGGGGTTCTTATGAGCATAAACAAGCTCAGTAAACACACACACACATAAAATAAACCACTTGCAGGTCATTACTACCCTCTCGAATTACACGTCACAGCAGGGCAACAAATATACTAGGCTACACTCATAATATACTTGTTCACGAGTGAAGAGACATTCTAATATTGTTTGGTGAGTTTCACTCTCGAATTAAAATGTAATCACGGCCATGTTTTGACCTTGACGATATAAAACCTTGTAAACAACTCGGGTCAGTGCCAAACGAAACTACAGTATACAGGATGTACACAGATTCACGAAATTACTCTAATAGCGCGATTCATTATAACAAAACAAGACCTGCTTCAGTGGCCGCATGGTATAAGGCGTCACTATCGTAATAGACTGGGCTAATGATAACAGGGTGATTGGGGTTTGAATCCCAGTTGGGTGTATTAAGGGTGTTTTTTACCTTAATGGTTTTTAACAATTTATCTACGTCACTGGAAGTACACCTCCTCTAAATTCAACCCTCATCATCCTTGACTCATTATCGTAATTAGTAGACTACATATAAGAATAGCCCGAAAAGTAGTATGACGTAATACTAAAAAAATCAAAAATGTAGCATAAAGATGAACGTTATAATTTAAATTTGTGAGATAGTTGACACTGTCAAATGGGGTGAGATGTGTTAAGCACATGACTGTTACGATATAGAATGTATTGTACAGACGATTTAGACGATTAGTAACTTGAAAATTAATACTTTAACTCAAAATTAAATACTCACTATCTAAATAAAAACAAACTGCCTACTACACTTTTTCACTTTCTGAAGACAAAGCCAATCAGGTGAGCTCCACAGGACGTCAGGCTAACCTCAGGACGTTGTGCATCACTTTCCTCAGAATGGATTGTTTCCACCCCAACCTTTATAAACTTGAAATAATGTGTGTTTGTAGCTATCCCAACAGATATTAATATGTAGCTATCCCCACTGATATTAATATGTATCTATCCCCACTTATATTAATATGTAGCTATCCCC
The DNA here is from genome assembly GCA_902151455.1 of Timema bartmani. NCBI lineage: Eukaryota > Metazoa > Arthropoda > Insecta > Phasmatodea > Timematidae > Timema > Timema bartmani. The sequence goes on from CABFWB010009611.1 coordinate 11,708, forward strand.
ACAGATATTAATATGTAGCTATCCCAACAGATATTAATATGTAGCTATCCCCATTGATATTAATATGTAGCTATCCCCACAGATTAATATGTAGCTATCCCCACTGATATTAATATGTAGCTATACCAACAGATATTAATATGTAGCTATCCCTTCAGATATTAATATGTAGCTATCTCCACAGATTATAATATGTAGCTATCCCCACTGATATTAATATGTATCTATCCCCAAAGATATTAATATGTAGCTATCCCCACTGATATTAATATGTAGCTAACCTCACAGATATTAATATGTAGCTATCCCCAAAGATATTAATATGTAGCTAACCTCACAGATATTAATATGTAGTTATCCCCACTTATATTAATATGTATCTATCCCCACAGATATTAAGATGTAGCTATCACCAAAGATATTAATATGTAGCTATCCCCACTGATATTAATATGTAGCTATCCCCACAGATTAATATGTAGCTATCTCCACAGATATTAATATGTAGCTAT
>CABFWB010009612.1:0-12218 GCA_902151455.1 Timema bartmani
TCCAGCCCAGTCAAAGGGGACCAAGATTAGGTGAGCCAGATCGTCCTTATTTGTTTTATGTCTGTGACAACGTCACAATGAGTACAGAAACAATACATATTTTTTTTATCAATGTACGAAATCTGCAAACGAAGAAAAATAAGAAAATGAAAGGCTTGCTTACTAAGGCCATTCTTCATTTGGAGCTGACTAGCTACTGCTGGGTTCAGAGGTGAAAGAACAGCCAGTCCATAAATTTGTAAAACAGCCTCATATTTGAGTAATTCATGATAAATAGAGCCCTCCATTCAATTATCAAACAAACGCCATACAAAACGATGCCCACTATTGATCCCAGAGTTGGACTATATATATCTACATTGCCATACGAAGATATAAAAAAAGTCCAGGATGAAAAGGAGCTTCGAGAAACATTAAGCATATGAGTGCAAATCAGGAGGGAAATGAGACCAACGATGATACGGAGGAAACAAGAGGAAGCGCAGGCTGATGCTCACTCAAAGGTTTCTTCAGCTAAAAAGGAAGGTCATGAAAAATTGTATAACCACGCTAAGAGGGCGAAATTAAGTTATGATGCAATACATTCTCCTGTTGATGTTGGACGCGACGAAATTGGACATATCAAAAGAGATCTTTGAAATATAATGTACTTAGAATTGATGCTTATGCAGGAATTTTTATTTTATTTATTCAGTGTTTACAGGCCCAGTATCTTACAAACTTTAAATCCGGGCCGTTTTTCCACATAACTTTGACATTACTTTTACAAATACATTATGAATTTCCTTTTTAACATTACAACACAGATTTTGGCTCTTAATTTAATTGAAATTTAGCTACCCCTAGTTCCATTTGGTTCTCCCCGGGTATATTACGCCCTCGGTATCCTCCCCCGCTGGGCCCTCCACAGTTCCCGGGATTTCACTCCCGAGTCCGCCAAGCATCCAGCAGAGGTGGGCATCCCAATATCCACCACCTGGGGAGGCGCCCTATCGGAGTTGGTGCCCCGCCTACTTTCTAGCCACCACACTTCCGTTTTCACTCTTTCTTCCACCATTGGCAGTTGAATTTCCTAATCTACCCCCTATCTAGTTCCCCCGTCCCTAATTTAGCTATTTTAATTACTAAAATAAGCTAAACTAAACTAACTTAACTATTGTTTTCCCATTTCTGCCGGGGAACTCCATCACCCCGATGGTACCAGAGGGCTGCAGGGCAGCCGCTTTTCCCCATCTTGACTCTGAGGGCTCATCAACCACGATCCACCTCTCTTCTTTCCAAAGATGGTGGGTAATATGGTGCAGGCAACCCCTCAGAGTTCATATTTACTCCACTAACTTTTGCTTATACGACTGGAAAACTGTCCTTAGGATCAAAAGGGCATCCCTTGTGTTCCTCCAGACACTCAGTCATACTGGAATCCAGTTCCTAGGGCTCGTGCTTGCTCCTCCCAGCACCTACTTTTTTTTTGTCCCGGCAAGGATCGTTACAGCTTATCCCCCTGTAACAATCCTTTTTTCTCTAATCACTCTCCGCTGAGACCACACTAATGTCCTTGTCAGTCCCACCCTCCGTGTCGCTGTCATCTTATTCGTCATTGTCATTGTCAAGGTCCCGTCTTATTCGTCTCTGTGCCTCTTTGAGTCTATATAAGTAAGCAGTTTTTGCTCTATCTGACGCTTCCAGTGCAATCTGGTCTAAGAATTTCCAATAGATTGAGTCCCTCAGTACTTCACCTACTAATCTTCCCTGGATCTCTCTCTAGTAGTTCCTTCTTGCTTCTAGTGTAAGGACACACTCGAGCACCACATGTCCAGGGGTTCCCTCCTCACCACATTCACAATTTCCCGACTCTATTAGTCCCAGCTTCCTTAGAGATGCCGAGTACGGTCCCTTCCTCGTGATGAAGTGGAAAAGACCCCGAGATGGCTGGAGGTGTTTATTCTCTAGTCTCTCAACCACATTAGGGAACAATTGATAAGTCCTCCTAATAGTCCCACTTCTCTCCCAGCGTCTCTGCCACTCCTCCTATTTCCACCTCTCCAGATGTTGTCGCATCGGGTGTGGTGAGGAGTTTCACCTTCTCCATGATTCTCTTTTTTATCCAGTACGCCACACCTTTCTTCCTTATAAGGAGGTCCAACGGCCACACACCAAGGGCCACACTCAGTGCATCCGTTGCTACAGTCTGGTAGGCACCCGTCAGCCTCATTAAGATGTTACTCTCTAGACCTTGAATCATCTTAGCCGGAATGACATTGGTTAGTCTGTGAGCTGTGATGCACGCCCCATAGATCACAATGGAGAGAAGGATCATCTGATGGTATGTCCTTATTATCCTCATAGGCAGATAAGACCACCTCTGTCCCATGCTTATAATTTTATTCATCACCGACAGACATTTCCCCATCACTTCCTCCATGTGCGCCATGAAGTTTCTCTTCTCATCTAGGGTAACTCCCAGGTATCTGACCGTATTGATTCTTCTTATAGATTTCCTACCTAACTTTATGGTCGGATCCCTAGCCAGGCTCCACTTAAACAGAATGTAGGTCGTCTTCGCCAGTGCCATTTTTAACTTGACACTTTTACACCAGGTGTCAAGTTCTTCAAGCACCTGGGTACTTTTTCCTCTAAGTTTCTTCTAGAGTACCCTTCTATTACTATTATAAGGTCATCTGTGAAGGCGACCACACCCTGCGTCTCCGGAATTCCCTCCAACAAATACAACACTGGATCCAGGCTGACATCCCAAAAGATCGGGCCACATACCGATCCTTGGGGACATCCTTTCATCAGTAGCTTTTGAACCCTATTTCCTGGACATCTCACGGTGGAGTATCTGTTACGATAGTAGTCCTTAAGACTCCTATACAGCTGTCCCGGACACTGAATCTCTCTTAATCTGTCAAACATCGCCGGCCACCAGAGGTTGTCAAAAGCGCCTGAGATGTCCACGAATATTCCTACGACGTATTTACCGGTTGCCAAGTCAATCAGTTCCATTGCTCTGCAGATTGCGTCCTCTGTCGACCTGCTTATTCGGAAGCCATACTGCTGCTGATACATGCCCATGACGGTTCTGTGTCTCAGTAATCTTTCACACAATATCTGCTCCTGCAACTTCCATGCTGTGTTCAACAGGCAGATGGGTCTATATGACTTCGGAATAAGCGGGTATTTCTTTATCCTCCCCCTTGCTTAACACGATTACTTCACTCTGCTTCCAGATGTTCATGATTCTGCCTCGAGCGAGGCATTCATTTAGCAGCCCTGCAAGGAAAGGGGCAATAAGGTCAGTCGTCATCTCCAGCACATCGACCTTTATCCCGTCCAGTCCAGGCGCCTTTTTCTTACCAATCAGAGCAATGTTCCTGATTACCTCCTCCCAACTAACAGGTTCCACCTCTTCCTCGTTTACAAACTCATCATTCTCCATCCTCTCCCTCAACCCTCGGTGCTCTACAGTATCTTCTGTCACCTCATCATCTGGCAACAATGTCTCCATTAGAAGAACCACAGATTCCTCCCAGCTGGTCGTGATACTTCCATCATCCTTAGATAGCGTGGTTATCATGGCTGGGGGCGTAATCTCCCGAAGGCTATCTTGAACGGCACCCCCCCAAGGTCTCCTCTATAGCTCATCCTGAGCATACTTCTCCCAACTTTTCCTCTTCTCCTGAAACAACCCATCCTTAAGCTCTCTCTTCCTCTCCCTGTAGATTATTAACAGCACCACCCGACCAGCCGGGTCTCGACACCTCTGATATCTCCTACGCGTTCTCCTTGCCCTTGCTCGGAGACTCTTCAGTCTGTCATTCCATGGCTTATTACCAACCTTGGTATCACCTTTCACCACAGGTATTGACTTCCTTATTGCATCCTGCAGAGCCCACGTCAGCTGTTTGGCCTTCGTGCTTTGCTCATGTTGTATCTCCTTCTTTTCTCTTCCCCAATTCCATCCACCAGCCTCCCCGCGGCAAAGTCAAAGACGATCAGGTTATGATCACTGATCGTGACGTTGTCCACAACCCTCCAACCTTCCACCATGTCCATGGACTCGACGTTACACAAAGTGACGTCAATGTTGGAAGAAGCCCCAGCTTTCCCCTGTAATGTAGGGGGATTATTCTGCTGGTTCGCAACCTTGAGCCGATGAACTCCTCCATGCAGGAATCCAAAATGTGTTTAACTTGAATTGGAATACAGGACAGTAAAGGAATAAAAATGCTATTTATATTTTAGATAATATGCTGTTTCTCGCCAATCAATATTGATTTTGTCCTTAGAGACAACTAGTTTTGCAAAAGAACTGGTTTTAACGATCAGGGATTTCAATCAATACTTTTTTAATTGGTCAGTACAGGTACTGGATCTTTAGTGCATACTAGTATCATCTACGCATTTTGTTAACGCAAGTAATAAGTAGTTAAAGCTTGTATCGACCTAATTACTTTGATGGACCTAGTATTACCTAGTATTACCTAGTGAAATTGGGCTCTAACATATCTCGGGTTCCAATTGTAACATAATTATATAAACCTAATTGACATATTGTGAATGTTTATAGTGCTAAATTATTTAATAAATGAATTAGTTTTTAATAATGTTTTATCATGTAACAAACACACCTATGAGACCAAATTAAAATATTGTTGTTTTTTTTTATCTTAAACTATTTTTAAAATTAATTTCGAAAAATGATTTAAATATTTTAGCACCAATGACAATAAAATGAAGATAATTATAAAAACTATTAAATGTTATATAAAAAATTTCAGTGTTTACTTTAACATAAACAAAATCTTAGAATGTTATCAATTTTTGTCCCAAAAATATGTATATTTTTTCTAACAATCCCATCCTGTGGAAATTGAACAGTAGTTTTAAATTATGCCACTAATTATCAGAAGGATACTAAATCTGAAGTAAGGCTACTCTTTATGATTGTGTGGTTAAAGAATGTGGTCTAGTATCGAAAGTCAAAGCTAGAATCTCTCTGCCTGTCACATTTCTGGATAGTTTTTCAATAGTTATTTACAGATTGATTTTTCACACCTTTTCGTCAATTTAATGTGGGCTCATTTATTTTAAGCTAACCACATTACCTATACCCCTTTAAAACACTAATAACCAATTATTTCAATTAAGACCAGAGAGATAGAAAGGGTTATCTAAGAATAAAATGGTATTCTAAAATAATTTGAACCTTTTCAAACGAATTCGTGAGATGTTATATGTTTATAATTAAATCATTATGAATATATACTTACTATAAAATGTTAATAGTATCACTAGACAGCGCACTAAATCCACATTGATCAACCTGTAATTCTATGTGTCTGTCACAGAGAGATAATGAGTCCTTCCGTCGCGTCACAGGGGATGTTACAAACCAGCTATTAATACTAAGAATAAACTTGCCCAGGATCTCAAATAGCACCAATGTCGCAGTGGAAGAGGATTTGTACTCGTTATCTAGATGTATTATGTTTATGGTTTTGAACACATCCTAACATTAAGGACCTTTTTAAAAAAAATGTAAAGACAATTTTATCAAACAACATTACTAATACTATCATATAAGATCGAGTGAGTCCAAGTGGGGTTTAGAGCAATATACATAACTAGAATATTATTATATGCAATTGCCGTTTTTTATCCTAGCTTTCTCGTATTTAAGCCTGTAAAATTTGGACGGCAAGATTGTATATGTTTTTTTAAATATTACCTATTATTTGTTTAATTTTCTCAAAAATGTATTAGTAATTAATTTAATAAGTAAAAATATTTAGATAATTCAATCCTCTAATTTAAAATCCGCATAACCTCTAAATACTACAAAACCATATTAAGTGGAAGCCATTCAGAAATATGGTTAGTTGAACATACTACCTATAGCCTTACGCAAAGTTTTACAAAGTTTCAGTTCAAATAATACTACTACTTGTTTTAGTACTACCGTACTTTTCATTAATGCTTTTACTATACTAGTTTATAAATAAGAACATTAGAATTGAAAGTTTAATATATCTAATATTAAAAAATTGCTGTCCAAATATTTATGAAAAGGAAAACTCTAACTCTAACTTTCTCTAAAACCTAAGAAAATAAAATCAAAATAGCAACATATTTCGTAGAATACAAAATTATTTATTTCAGATATATATATATATATATTTCAAATTGATGTTCTGTTTAAAGCATGAAAATTAAAATATACTTTTTTCATTTGTTTTACAAGACTTTTTTTCAACATGTAAATTAAAAAACTGGACTAAGTTTAACGTCGAGTGAACTAACTTTCCTACTCTATTGCATTAGGAGCTCGAAAGTTCATTACCGCACTTACAAAAGTATGCAACTTCTCCGTATCCTGATCTAGTTCTATCTAGTGTATCTCATTACACGTCCTGATCATTTTCAGGTCCATTCTAATGTTATCCTCCCATCGGTATGCGGGCCTTCCCAATGGTATCTTCCCAATGGATTTTCCCGTCAGTACCCTGAACAAGGTTCTAGATTCTCCCAATCACGCTGCATATCATGCTAACTGTAATCTACGATACTTTATTATCCTAACAATGTCTTGTGATGAGTAAAGAATATGTAACTAATGGTTATTTAACCACCTCCACCCCCCATAGCCTCATGCTTTTTTGAATAAATTTCTTCCTAAGCACTTTATTTTCGAAAACCTAATTATTTTTTTTCATGTTAGGTAAGAGATGACAACAATTTACTGAAAAAGTAAAAGCATGCATTTCACGACTGTATTATTCTCCTAATTTTCAATCTACCACCGTTATTGCCAGTTAAAATTTTTCCTAAATTTTTAAACTCATTAAGCATGTCAACTATTTGTTGAAGTAATCCCTAAATTATTGTCTTCAATCTCTGTTATTTGTGTAACTATATACTTAATGTTTTCACAGTTCACTTCTTTAGCCTACTCCTTTATTGCCTCTAATAAAATGTCTGCATTTCCTGCAACAACTTCCTTACTATTGGCCAACAAAGCTAAATCATCTGCGTTTCCCAATATCTGCATTGTACCGTTTAATGTCAACCCTGCCCTTCTCTATTGTATTACCCTAACAGCATTCTCTAGGACCAGATTAAAGAGTAATGTGTAAAGTGCATATCCTTGTTTCAACCCATTATGTATTTCTAGAGTATCTGATCAGTGACATCCAACCTGTACGCTGCCACGCGTATCAGTCAAACATACCTCAATTAACTTGGCAAGTTTTTTGGCTATCCCCAACTTACCTAAATTTCACATAATTTGTTTATTTCAACTTAATCACAGACCTTATTTTTAAAAAATGATGAAGCATCATTTTGTATTCCTACTCTTTTTTATATTTTCCTAGTGGAAAAAATCTTACTCGTTGATATATTTCGTCAAAATCCACACTGATGATCCTCGATTATTTTCTTAGCGTACGACATCAATCAAATTAAAATTATGTTGGATAAAATGTTAATGCATGTTGGTACTAATGAGCTTAACTCTATAATTATTAAAATCTGTGATAATATCCCATGATTCTTATGGAACATAGTAATTTATGAATTTCTACTACAAACACTTCACCGCCTCCCTTTATTAACTCTCCTGGAAATGAATATATACCTGGAGCTTTATGATTCTTTAACTTTCTAATAACTTCTTTGACTTCACTAATATTTGGTTCTGGGACTAGTGGCTGAGCAGTATGGATTTTGATATTCTCAGCCAATTGGAATCCTTCATGAACTTCCAAGATTCACACGAAGTTCGAGGTTGTTCCATCAATATAAACATTGTCTATGTCTCCACCAGAATTAAATTCTCATCTTTCACTAAATTGGCCTGGGCCAGATAACGTTAATATCTAAATAAAGTTCCCTAATATTCTTATTTTTGATATTTTGTTGTAACTCTCTAAATGTACACTTTCAATTCTCTCTCTTTCTGTTCATGAATATGGTAGTGACCTTCCTACTTGCATTGCTGAATGTGTTTAAGCTCAATTCACTAGGCCTCTCCAACCAATGTAATTTCACTTCCCTTCTCTCCTCTATTAATTATGAACATTAGTTTTTAAGCCACCATATGTCATATATTTCTATCTCGCCCGCCTGATCTCCTTGTTTAGTTGGGTGAACTACCATTTTTAACGGAACTATAAATAATCAAATTGGGTGTATCAAATATGTCTAGAGTTAATTACACCTAAGTTGAGTGTATTCATACAGTTTTTAGAGCCTTAAATAGAAAATTATAGCTAAGAACTAACAACATAATTATATTTTTGTTTTTCAAACAGAATGGTTGTATAGGCCCACTTTGATTTTGTTTCTAAGATCAGCAGAGAAAATTTAAACATATTTATTTGTCGTCAACATTAATAAATCTTACTATATTATTAGTGTTATCTATAGGTATTGATAATATCCATCGAAAGTGACAGCTAAAGATAGTATGAATCAGTAAGATGAATATATTAAAATTGTTTTAACAACTTAAGTAACCAACATTTCTGTTCTTCCTAACAAAATATTACTATATGTATATTAAAATAGAGGGTTTCAATTTAAAAATTATTTTTAAAAGTATTTATATTTTACTAACAAACTTATTTCACTTTGCTTCTTAATCCTTTCTAGTATTAAAATGCAATAACCTCTTATACAAAAAATATGTACTTTTTAGCTAGACTTAGTGTCCTTTACTATATCGAATTTGAGCACTTGAATAATTTTAATTCTTCAACTAAATAAATATTCTGGATTAAGATATTCTCTTTATATTAGAGTGTGTAATTAATTAAAAGTGGGTTTTAAATAACATAGCAAATTAAGTATATATTCATTTAGAATTTTGTATGATTAAATTATATTTTGTTTGTTCCCGCAGTACTAGTTTATAAGACATTAAACAAAATCTACCAACATTTTTTTAGTGTCTTAAGATCACAGGAATATTCTAAAAAATGTTGTGAACTATCCTATTTGGTCACTACTTTAGTTATAACGTTCAAATATATTTATAGTTATAATTCATTAATGTTGGGTAGTTCTTAATTAAATTCCAAACAAACAAATTGAAGCAATTTAATTAAGTGTGAAATTTGTTTTGAATATTTTCTCCTAGTGTCATTTTATCTAACAATATATGATTTTATTAGTAATGTGTTTTAAAACTATATTTTAATATGTGAAAATATTTGTTGTGTATTATTATCAACACTGTTACTTGTAAAATGTATTTTTATTAACATGATATTAATAAAATAAATATTCAAACTACATGAGATAAAAGTGAAGCAACAACTGTCCCAGACAAAAAAATGAATAGTTTTGTTTATTTAAAATTATCTAAAGTATTAACTTAAATGTTCATCCAAATTGTTTACATATTCATTATTTGCAACCTAATAAACAACTTCACTAGCTCAGAGCTAGTGTGATCTATTCCAACACCAGATGAGAGGGTTTCAATCAAAACCATCTACAGATATACACTTTTGTTTTTTCATAATATTTAATTATTTTATGTTTCTTTTTAATTTATCAAGTTTCTGGTCCTAAGGAGTAAATTATGAAGCCTATCAACAAAATATACACTATATGTACAGTATACTTGATAAAGTAGCTATTTTATATTAACTTATTTTTAGCACCACATCATACTACTTTTTATATGAACTATTTAAAATCTAAAAGCCGCTTTTGTCAAAAGCAATTTCTAAACAGATACGTTTAAGCTCATGTTTAAAATAAGGTTTTATTGAGAAATATAAGAAACACGCTAAAGCTTTATTTGCATATTTTCACAGAGTAAATAAAATTAAATACTAAAAAATACTGAAATCTATAAGGTTTCTAGCCTTTGAAGAGTGTTTAAGAGGTAGTAGGTTCATATAAATAAATACTCACGTGGTCAATCGTTAGAAAAACTAAAAAACTGTCCTTCTAAAATCTATTTTACGCTCATCCACAATATAACAGAGCTATTTATTACAAACAGTGGAGTATAATATTATAGAATCGTTTGATAGTATTTTTTTATGGAATAATTGTGAATTTTGTTCAGTTACACTAGCTTTATAACTTTTTAATACTGTACCTTTTTAACAAATTCAAACACACCGTGTTCGTACTGAAAATTATTAAGTAGGCAATACAGTAACTACATTCATAGAAAGCTTTTTATATTACGGTAAAGGGTTTTCACACAAAAAAAGTTTACTCACTAAGGCGACATTTTTTGGAATCTTTATTGCAGGCAAATCTAGCAAAAGTGGGAAAGACACATCTATATTTTGTTGTAAGATTGTATAAGTTGTTCATGTGTGGGTTGGAAGCTAAATTGCAGTAAGCTCATACATATATACATATGTCGTGTTTTCAAACGGCTACACGCTCTTTATTTTTTGCTAGACACGTTTATATCATGTTATGTTAATTAACAATAAATCAAATATAATTTCAGAGTCTCAAATGTAACAATCGAAAATAGATTTTTGACAAATATTAAAATTCTTATATTAAATTTCGATGGTTATAATATTGTTTTATAGGGAGTAGAATAATATAGAACATTCCTTTCAGTTTAATAACGTTGCGAAAAGGTCTGGTATAATTAAACAACAATATATGTAATCAAGGTATATTTGTATGTGTGTCTAAAAACAGTATATTTCAAAATCTGTAAGAAATAAGATTAATTAATGATTTAATCCAAAGTTTATATAATTGATAGTGTTTTGAAGTAATAACACCTAGTTTGTTACTACGCCCAAAGCTATTATTGGTGGCATTTCAATCGAATATATAGAATTAGTTGAGATTGTGATCTTCAACTTAAATGACGCAGTAAATTAATATGATGGATTGAATACTTACAGATGATACAATTCAACCCATCGAAGAAATTGACAAGTCTACTACGATGCAGGTAGAAGAGGTTACCACTGATTCCATAGTAGAAACAAGTACTATTGATGAAATGGCTCAAACACCAAGTTCTGACATGGAAACATATGAAAGTGAAAACTCGACACTATATTTAGAAGGACCTGATGATTTGCCAAGATCTAAAAGAGTGGTAACTGGCGAACTTTCTGTCCCGAATTTGGGAATATCCACACATTTGACCATGCCAAAATCTGCGGTAAACAGCCAAACTTCTTCCTCAAATTTCGAGGGTTCTACTCAACTTTCAAGTCCAAACGAACACAACCAAAATCAGAGGTCATTAGATATTTTTGATATCCCTTTCACTCAATCGACAGAAACAATAACAGAAAAACTCTATGAACTTTCAACTTTCAATCTGGACAATTCTAGCCAACTTGAACTACCAAAGATTGTGGCAGGCATTAAGCTTTCTTCCCCGAATACAGATGGTTTAGGTCGGTTGTCAAGGCCAAAAGCTAATGCAAATGTTAGAGTTTTATCTTCTAGTTTGAGAGATCCTAGCCATGAAACACCCCAAGGAGGGATATTAGAGGCCACTACCTTGGCACCTATATTGAATGATCCCAACGTAATTATGACTTTGATTATGGAAGGTAAATCTTCTACTTTTGAAAATTTGGAGCAAATGACAACCCCACAAACAATGACGGTAAGTCAAAATTTACTTGTCAGTAGTGAAAGTCAAAAAATAAAATAATAAAGAATTGGGTAATTAATCTAAACATACAATTGCCACTTCAAAAGATTAAGCAAGTAATAACCGCAAGAATCAAATAAATTTACCATTTAATCATTTCTGTGGAGAATTTTATTTAGAATGGTTACATTAATTGCTACGAAAAACAAATAATAATATTAATGTTAATCAAAATAATAAGATGGACATTTATTCAACTAAAGCTATCAGTTAAATAAATATACATCTTCTAAAACCCTGATTTAGAAAATATTGGCTGAGTGTTGTCTATAAGATTTAAAAGGTTATTACTGGGTTGATAGCTTGAAAATGTATTAACACTGTACCAACCATAGTTTATCAAAAGTCATCAAATGTTTTACTCTAAATCTAAGTAAATATTCTACAAGTAGTATTGTTGACATGAAAATTTATTGAACCTGGAAACAATAGACTTAGTTGTAACTATAGGGTAAATAGGACATTTTTAGTATAGTTATAATGTAGTTGATTTTTGGACTGCTCTCATATATTTAAAAAGTCATGGATGAAGGTATTTTTCTTTAAAGTA
>CABFWB010009613.1:0-12213 GCA_902151455.1 Timema bartmani
AAAATGATACTTTTTACCTCCCTCAATTTTTTAGGGGGGTAAAATTTACCCCCGTACCCCCTAGTTCCTGCGCCACTGGCCATACCTAGCTCCAGGGGCGGGAGTAGTTGGCCGAATTCACATAAAGCACTTTGTGTGTTTCATTTTTCCCCTATTGCAGAATTAAGGTCACTATGAGTGGTAGTATAAGTGATGATGATGATGATGATGATGATGATGATGATGATAATAATAATAATAATAATAATAATAATAATAATAATAATAATAATAATAATAATAGCATTTATTTATCTGGGGAAGTTACAGTGTTAACCTTCTCTTCCACTTAACCAGAGTTTAAATACAACATACTATATTACATTTATTGGAATAAAAACACATTTTAATAGGGATAATGATAAAATATTAAATTGAAAGGAAAATTTACATAAGTATAAAACCATTTAAAAGCTCATTCATACACTCATTCAGAGCTCAAGTAGTTTCAAGAACTCAATTTAGTTTATTTGAAAAGTTAAATTTAATAAATCCAAAGGGAGGCGATACTCAAATTCTGTTTAGAATACCTCATGGCAGTCTCCAAGATGTTGTTGGTGTTTAAAAAGTTCTATATCATTTACATACATATATTTAGTTTCAATACAGTGTAATATATTAATTACAACTACATTTAAAATATTGTCGGTCAAAATATAAGTTTCAAGAACTGCACACATAACTTTTAGATAGTGAAGAATACACTCGTTAAAATATTCAAAATTTTATGATATGAAGGGGTCAGAATAAATTTCATTTCTTCAAAAACCTCTAGCAATAGTATAAATATTATAGCTAAAACCACGAAGAGCTTCAGCATATTTTGGTTTAAAATATACATCAAACTGGTGTTTCAGAGTATTTTCTGTAAAGGATTTAGTATTATAGGTATCACCTTGGTTATGTAAAAAAGGTAAGGCAGGTGTAATCTGTGGTTTATTATTTGGATATCAGGGCCCATCACCAATTTATCAAATTAACCACACAAGAAATATTTAAGGTTTTGACTACAATCCAAACAATATGTCCACCACATGAGTTCGCACACCCAAAAATTTTAATAAAAATCAACAAATAAATTACACACACTAAACCTAAGACCAAAACATTTAAACAAAAAATTGAAAATTACACATTTCTACTCACAAAGTCAGTATTTAAATTGTTCACGAGTCAAATATTAATTTGACGATTGCACAATTCCAAAGACTCGGGTTTTACTTGCTGTGGCCACCTAATTCAACCACCATATTTCATGCCATTTAATGTTGCACTTTGACATTCTACCTGATACAAACTTGTATCAACCCCTGACAAGTAAGCTACCTTATACCAAGCTCTAGCATGCACATGCCACGCAAGTGACACTTCAACAAAAATGTGCCTCGGTACTTTACATACAACATATGGGGTCAAGCAACTCCGCTGGACTTTCTCCAACCAAGTTTCTATCCCCAATTGTACTGGAATAAAAGTGGTCTTCTTACTCATCTACATGATTCATATGTGTAGGCAAAGCAGTTATTAACTACAACATCCTGTTTTTTGTGTGTTTTTAGCGCCACATTTTACCAGCTGTTCAGATTATACACATATGTACTAATTACGATAATGAGTTAGAGATAAAAAATGTTTAATCTAGAGGATGTGTGCCCGCGAAAACATTTTATGTTCAGAGTTCACTAATTAAATCATTTTCTTTGCTTGGAACTCCCTAATCCAGTATTTTCTTTAACAACATTGTGACTGTGCATGGTGCATGTCATTTTGAGATGAAGGAAATAGGGGTGAATTGATATATCAACAGGTGACTAACCTTTAATGGAACATAAGAATAAAATAACCTATTTATAAATGTAGTGTTCTTCTTTTAAGTAATGTGTACCTTACATCTGGCCAGGTTTGGTCCAAGTAGACTTTGAGGGTAAAGAGAGAAGGAGAACTTTCAGGGTGATCTCGTTACAAAACTATATTTTGAAATTCAACAAAATATCACATGATTGTTAAAGTGTCTAGATCTATACAAAGCACAGTGACCTTGTGAAATATATCTACATTTAGATCATGGACTATAAGAGAATTAATAATTACTTAACATACCATTATTGTAAATCAAAAGTTAATGGTAATTATTTTATTGCTTGTAGTTTCAACCAACAATGGATACCACTTAAATAAGTGTACATAAATAGATTAAATTAATAGTATTTAACTACTAGCAATAGTGTGGCAAAGAAAACATGTGAATTTAATAAAATAATCAAAAAAATCATCTAATTGATGTAATATATGTGAAAACCAAATAGAAAATAAACCATGATTAAGAGCATAAGTATTTCACAACTTTACCATTTTAAAAATGCCAATACTTTGTTTAAATTCATGTAAAAAAATTTACCAACATGTGAGAAATTATTTTAACTATTTTTTTTTCACCATATTTCATTACTCATTTGAATTTTGCGCATATTAACTAAGTGTGTGTTAGGGATGAGAAAATGCAAACTTAGATAATAAAAGTAATGTGGGTACCAATTTAAACTTATTTCGAATGCATGCATATGTACATACGTGCATATATATACATATACATACATACATACATACATACATACAAATATATATATATATATAATCTCGCAGAAGCGGATTTACACTATAGGCCCACTAGCCACGGGCCTATGGGCGGCGGCTTTAGAGGGCAGCACATTTTGGATGACATTATTTTTATTTTTATTATTATATTTTTATTTTAATAATTACGTTTAAAAATGATTGACTAGCATTATCGAAATAGTTCAAGTTAAGGTCAGAACGACAATATTTATTTTAAAATAACTGTACTTTGCAATCGATTTGTAACTGAAGTCAGTCTCCTCTTCTTCATAATATAAGCTCAAGCTGCTGGAGGGCATGTACATGCCTGATTATCTTTCGTAGAAATATTTTCTCGAATATTAACACAACTTTCCTCTAAAACTTCCTAAAGCCCTTGACAAAAAAAAAAATTGGATGGGAGTGGGGGAGAGGGTGGGGCGCATATTATAATTGTGCCTTGGGGCGCAAATATTTTAAATCCGCCACTGTAATCTCGCTGTTCCCTTATAGGGTAGGCAAGAAACTGTGTACATAGTTGAAAAAAACAACAACTCCGTAATTAATGCCTCCTCCCTAATTTTCTCCACATTTCCCTATCCTTGCATACTATCCTTGCATACTTCCTTTGCTTCAACAACATCCATACACTGAGTCATATATGCGCTTTTATTCTTAAAATTCTTAATGTTTATCTTTTTCATACATTCGTCCACAACATTTAGCCATGCCTTACATGGCCTGCCCCTTCCATTTTATCCACACACTCTACCTTCATATATTTGCTTAGTCACTCAGTCCACACTTATCCTCTCAACATTCCAATAACAATATAAGAAGCTTCTTTCACAATGTCCTATTGATTTCCTTTCAAACTACACTCCTTCAGCACCCATTCATTATCGACTCTCTCCGTTAGAGTTTTTCCACATACATTTCTTAGATATATCATTCCAACCACATTCACCTTGCTCTTGTTTTTTTCCTGACAAACTCATGCTTCACATCCATAAAACAATGTTGGCGTTAACACACTTTAATTTATAGCCATTTTTTCCTCTTTCGATACTGCTTCACTCTTTGCAAAAGTCCACATACATCCAAATATTTTCCAAGATGTATTCACCAGTTTCTCGATTTCACCATATAGCCTTCCATTTTTACCAAATATTCTGCCCAGATACACCAAACCATTAACTTGTTCAAACAGTTTTCTATTTATATTAAGCTGACAATCCTTTCCTGACCCGTTCTTATCAAAAACTATCAACTTAGTTTTAGAAACTTTTATCGAAGATCCATTCTGCCTGTCACCACATTCAAACGATTTAAGGAATTCTTCAAATCGCTTTCATTCTTAGCCATTAATATGCCATCACCTGCATATAAGAGCACTATCACATTCAAATCGTACATTTGTACACCAGCTGCGTCCTCATAAGCATTCATGAATACATTCAAAAACCATGGAGAGATTACACAACCTTTTCTAACACCCTGTTCAATGTCAAACCATTCGCTCAAAGCTTCATCTGTCCTTACACATGCTTTACTTTCATCAGACACCACCATAATTGTATTTACTAGCCATGAATCCACACCACACTCTCTCCATAACATACCCCTATTACCCCGATCAAACACTTTATCCAGATCAATGAATGAACAATAAACTTTCTTCCTTGCTGCCATACATTTCTAAATAACTTGTTGCAATGCAAATATCTGGTCCATGCAGCCTCTACAATCTTTTCCGCAGTTTTTTCACGCACCCTCTCAATTAAAACTTCCAGAAACTTTGCCTGGAATACTCAACAAACTAATTGCCCTATAATTCTTGCATTCACTCTTACTACCTTTGCCTTTGTACAAACGAACTATGACAGCATTCTTTCAGTAATTAAGAACATTTGAAATCCCAGCACAATGATTGAACAAATCACACAATATGGCAAGTCGTACCCCTTGCCATGTATAAAGATAAATATCTTTGCTATAGAAAAGTTTGAAGTCAAAGAAAATGCAAAATATCTTATATTGATAGTAAGTCGTTTGCATCCAACTTCCAACTTTTTTATATCAGTAATGGATGTTGAAGCTTAAGTCATTGTAGTTAGATTGATATTATTTATTTTGAGATAGTGGCATCCATAGTTCAGGTAATAATCACGGTGTTTAAAAGGAATAAAAAAAATTACAAAATGTTCAAATCAAGGGAAAAAGTGCTAGTATATAATTAATTGAAAAAAAGTGACAGTTTGAAATAGTAAGAAAATAAACATATAAGTTTGGCATAGCAGTGTATTCTGATGCAATTTGAGCACATATTTTAATATTTATGATACGCTTATTTCCTAGAATGTTTTTTTAATATCCCAAGATTAAATGCAATCTATTTTTTAGCATCACGTCTTACTAAATGTTCAGGTTATACACATGTGTGCTTATTATGAAAATTGTTATGGATGAGGAAGGTTTAATTTTATAGGAAGTGTACATATATTTGTGCAGAGGAAGAGTGGAAAACCATTTAGGAAAAACCCCCCTCAGCACACCTGACCAGGATTCTAGCCCCTATCTCCCTGTCATCGATAGTCTAGTTTATTGTGAGAGTAACACCTTAGAGCATCCTGTTCTACTGAGCTAAGGGTCTCCGAGTTCAATTCCTGGCATGGCAGAAAATTTTATCAATGGTGAAATGTGGGTTTACCCTTTCAAAGTGATGAATTAAGGGCCGGAGGCTGGATGGGTTGCCTGTCCTAATCTTAAGTTAGATTATAAGGCATATGAAGCTACATTACAGAACTAGAAAGCCGGTGGTGGAAAATGTATGGCTTGAATAAAAAAGTGACCCAGGTCAAAGGCTGGAAACAGTAAGGGATGAAAAAACATCATAAATAGAATAATATTAAATTAGACTTTTTAACTACAATTTTATAGCTAATTTTTAAAAATTTTAGCCGTACTTTTTCACTTTTCCTCTTATTATGAACAACAAATTTAAAATAATACATGAAAATTATGCATTATGAGAGTAGGCTTATTAAATGTGTACCAAATTTGGTAACCATCCACTGGTTTATTTTGAAGATTGTTTATCTTACACATTTTCAAAATAGCAACCTAATATTTGAATTTTAATATATAGCATCAATCATTGAAATATTCTAGTTTTTATCAGCTGATCTAATTTATTTATGGAAGTTAATAAGTTGTAAGAATAATTATTTTTTAATATAGTGCAATTTTCTCTAATAATATGTTTCACAAGAATTAAATTTATATATAGAAATACTTTATATATAAGTTATATAAAATTATGTGTTTATTTAAAGTTTGATTTATATAATCTGATATTTAATACTTATTTATGTAAATATTTGGCACACTTTGGAAATTATTTTCTTCCAATTTAAAATAGTTTTGTGAAGTTTTAAAATAAGTGAAAGATAAATAGGAACCAAAGTAAAAGGAATTCTGGTTTTGATAGAAATAACTTAACCCCTATATTTCTTTTTGAGCACTAAACTAGCAGAATTTTATTTTATTTTTTAACTTTGTATATTTTTGGCTGCCAGAATGAAAGCTCATAAAAATATTTTTAAAAGCTGTCCACAGGAGACCTAATGAGGATTTAAGGGTGTGTGAGCTTTGTCAAAATCTGACAATTAGCTCTAACATTGTAGATGGGACAATCCCCTACCATTTTCAAATACTCAAAAAATAAAGTGTTTTTTCCAAACTATAAACAGGGCTTAGTGACAAGAAAATAAATGGTCTATTCTCTCATTTTCTATGTAAACTCATATTGATGTAACAACTGTTAGCGAATTATTAGTATCAATTCAATTGATTGAGGTAGTAAATTTCAACAACAGTGAATAGTTAAGTAACATTTGTTACCTTATTTGTTTCCATAAACTAATAATGCATTTTTGCTTCGCAATGGCAATGTAACCAAATAAACACATCTGTGTATTTGTATTGTAAGCTCCATAGTAGTAGGTACAGAGATTCATAAAAAGTTTTGATGTGGGTACACGCTGTGCTACTGCGTGTACCCCTGACTAGAAACCTGAAAATAAGTAAATATTTCTAAATTAAAAATATTTTTTTATTATTGTTTTATTCCAATGTTGTGTAACTAAATTCTAACAAAATACTCAATAATGGAAATTTAAAAAAAAAAGTACCCTTATTTAACTAAACCATACGTTCACATATTAAAGGTGAATGGCAAAGACTAATAATTGGGTTGAGAAGGTGTGTGAAATTATTTAATTACATCTAGGCCTTAAATATTAAATATTTATAAGAATATCTAACAATATCACAAGATCACAAGATATTAATAGTTTCATAAATATTACATAATAACTCAAACTATAATTCCTGAAGTTTTATCTGGGCAGCTTCATGTTTAATAGTAAGAATTTGTATTGTTTTAATTTAAAAACATACTTAAAAAAATTAGGTATAATTTTGAAGAATTCAATTCCTTGGCAAAAATATGAACAAAATAAGACATGGAATGATCAATAATTGGCACAGTAAGCTATATGAAATTATTTGTATCAGCATTTAAGTATAATAATATAAAATCATGATGCTAAGTCCACTATCATGCCAATTTAGAGCTCCATAAATAATTAATAAGCCTTCGCATTCGTTAGGCATGAGCCTTTTGTTGATCAGATTCATGTATCATAGTTAGTATTTTTTGTGAGTGTAGGCATAAGATCTACTTTGCAAATCAGACGTAAGTTTAAAGTACCTATTAAATTCCTTAGATAATAATAATAAAATTATATGACTATTAATTACATTGTGCTACACAGGATATAAAATGTACAAGTCAAGCTGAAAAGATTAATTTGAAACTTAATACAGTGTGGGTTTAGAAACTTAGTCTAATAAAGTAACCAAAAATACAATAATTTTTTTGAAAACCGTAATTAACATGCAAGACATGCTTAGATAGATAAAGGGTCTTGTTAATAGTTCAAGAAGTATGCATAAACTAAAATAAAAATGGAAAAAATGATAACAAAACTGAGGTATTGATGAATTCACAAGAAATAATTACAAGATTGGAGGGGGGTAACAAGAGAGCTAAAGTGGCCATATAAACATAACACTATCACATTTTCTATAAATAATGTTTGCTGTCTAGAAGCTGTGCTACAAGCCATTTATTTATTATCAAAGATTAAAATTTTATTATAATTTTATGTCACTATAAATTTATGAAAACATACATTTGATTAAATAAATTTCAGTTAAATGTCTTGTTAATGTTGGCTGTAATATTGTTGTTACCTATATTGTGCAATAATGTTTCTCCTCTTTGATATCATAGTCAATATTAAAATTAAAACAGATAGTTTGTGGAATAACTTGTCGCACCAGCACTAGCTTGTTTTTATCAATTTCTTTAGATTTAACATTATGAGAATTTACCCATGGTCAAATAAACTTACATGACCAAACCATGAAATCAAAATTTAACAACTATGAATAATTAAGACTAAAATATCTTTGTTTTTAAACAAATAAAAGAATCAATAAGAAATAAAATAAAGGTTGTAGAAAATACATGTTAGAGTACCAACATCTACTGGCCAATCTACCCTAATGCTTTGGTCATATATTAAATATAATTTTAAAGCGTAGACTTTATCAATATTTCCACAAATGCCCACTAAAAGCCAAATACTGAAAATATTTAAATAACAATAAAGGGTTAAATTATTAGCACAACAAATCCGCAACCCTTTCAATGAAAATTTATGTACACAACAAAACTTAATTTAATGGCTTTTGTTTAAACTTTATGTATTATATGATCATATCTCAAGGTATATGTGATTTTAATTCCAACACTAAAATTAAAGTTAGTTTATTACAAATTTAAAATTTTCCAAAAGTTTTTTTTTTAATTTGACCAAAATGAATATATATGATGATTGTTTTAAATAATAAAATTTACTGTATGTATACTTGTTTTTTGGAGAACAATTAATTTGCTGATAGCATATTTCAGAAAATGTAGTACCAAACTATAAAATACTATAAAACAATGTATGTTATACAGTATCTTACACTATTTATTTTTAAATCTATTTTACACTTATTATTTTCAAGATGTATCATATGACCATAAGTAAAAGATTAATTACATTTTAAACTTAAAAAAAAGTTTAAAAAATTAATTCACAGAACGTTATATTAAGCTTGCTTCATCTTATCTGAATTGTTATACTACACATTATTACTTCATTGTGTTACATCTGAACAATAAGAGAGAATTTGGTGAAGTAAATTTGTAAAGAATGATAGGACACTTAGATAAGAACATGTAAAAGGAATAACATAAAGGAAAAACACAGGAAATAAACATTGGATGCAAAGTGTCCCATCATTCGTTACAAATTTCCTTTTTCTCCCTTTTTTTTTTTTTGTTTTGTTTCCTCTTTTAGGAAGTTGTGGAGTATACTTTTCCCCTCCCTCTTGATGAGTGTTGATAGAATGAAACCTAGGTTAGGGAATTGGGCGGTAACGATCGATTTTCTTCATGAGGCAGCAATTATTTCTTTGTCTAGTGGCAGCAGCAATGTAAAGTGTGAATTGTGTTGTTCTTTTCATTGTAAAAGCCATATTATGTTTGTTCCTTTTATATGTTTTTATCCACCTTTCCTGTACCTTCTTCCAAATATAATATAATGAAAATATAAAGAAATTTAGGGCAAATTCAACTTACCAATTTGTTCATCCGTACTTTTTGAGAGAAAAACACAAAGTTAGGTGATGATTTTTCCACTGGTTTAATGATGAACTTTTTATCATCAAAGCTGATGTGACGTATTTCTGACCAGGTAAAGGTTGTTTTAGGTGTCAACTTGTTGTCCTTTTCATAAATGTTAAGCCCAAGTGCAGTAACACCCAAATATAGCTCTGTGTCTTTCTTGTTCTGTTAATTAAGATAATAGTTCATTTATAAAACCAATTTCATTTGATAAAAAGATAGCATGGATTAGTAGGATAGTGAGTAACATGAATCACAAATTATAAATATAATCTACAGCAAATTTAAATATTTATTTTAATATCAATGATTAATTTTAATAATCATGAAATATAATTTTGGGCAGCTGTCTTAGTTCTATTCTTTGCCGCTAGAGTGGAAGTGAAAAAACAAGCCAGGCACATCATGGTGAAGGAGACTAATAGTGAGCAGCACTTGAAGCAGACAAAAGAGGCTCCTAGGGAGAATAGTAGGTCCAGCACCAGCTGACCTTACTCCCAACATTCCATAAGATTCTGAATAAGTTTGTGAAAGTTATACAGAGGAAGAAAGAATGTGTATGGAAATATGAGGAAATTAACGAATAATTTCCTGAAAAGACAACTACTACTGTAAATAAACAGCCTAGGTATAACTAGTTGGGAATGAACTCTGCCCTTCTGCCTCGATGAGCTCAAATTCTTGAAACATGTTTAGTAATTGCCTATTAATTTATTTCTCTTTAATTTAAACCTCTTTTCACTTTTTTGTTTGTTCCCTTTTATGTATTTATATCTCTCTTTCCTGTACATTCTACCAATGATTTATTTAAAATTATTTTATTAGTATTAAACAAACTTCTCATTTTCTTGGTTGTAAAACTTACAGATAAACTCCAAACAAAATCAAAACATAGGTGTTTATTACAATATAGACCATAAAAAAAATCAAATTTGTTTTAATGAAAACCATATTTTTGTGTTTTTATGATAAAACAGTGCTACTTACATTGATTGGAAAGTAATTGACCCCATACATGTCAAGATCTTGAGCAATTTTTAGATATTCCATCTCAGCCTCATCTCTTGACATGCCCCGATGATCTGCATACCATATTTTAATACGGTCCTCCCACATCTCAGGAGTCATTTGATACTGATCGATTACACGTTGTGGTAACAAATCGTCACTTGCAAGCATGCCTGGTTTGTAGGTAGATTCATCATAGTCACCATACTAAAAAAAAGTAACAACCAACCACACACAAATATTTGAAATAAATGCTCCCAATTTTAGAAAGAAAAAGTTTAGCTTTAGATGTCTTACTCACTGAAGCACCTGTCAACAATAATTATTCTAGTACCAGTACGTAGTAGTTCATTAAAATTGTCACACTTCCCCTTTTTTCCTATTTTTGTAGCAATTAATATATTGATTTACATCCTTATATGTATGCTGGTATGGTGGATAAATTAACTAAAAATTAACGACGTGACATAATGAAAAGCATTAGTTATAAAATTGTTTTGCCCAATTAATTAATTGTGAACTTTTTTGACCTCAAGAATATGATAAATCTTAATGAAATGGCTACAGCCAAAACAGATTAATAGATTTTGTTCAAACTTGATATATATTTGTTGCATGGATATACCTCAATGCAAATTTGTGATTTTAATTATATCTATAAATTTATTACCTAAGTGATATGAAAATTGAAATATTTTGAAAATTCTAGTAGCAATTTTTTTTTAATGTATATCTGGGGAGCTTATTTGCATAGTAAATAGCAATGTATAATCTTTTTCTTGGGAAAATTCATTTAATGTAGTTTACAAGTGATTTTTGAACATTTGAAATCATTTAAAATGGCTGTAGAGATTTTATTCAAAATGGGTATCTGGGGAGTATTTTAGATGTTAAATAACACTGTTTACTTGTTTTTTGGAGGAAAAGTAATTAAAATGTAGTTTCATGATGACGACAAATTTTTGAAAATTTTGTTTCAAGCTATAATAGTAAATTAAGAGAAGTGTGAATGATAGTGCCATACTATTTATTGTATTTGGCTCATCCCATAGTTAAAAATTGCAAGCCAGCGGTTGATAAGTATTCTAGTATATTCTTTAAATTGAAAAATGACACCTAAACACAGGAATTTAATTTGAGACCTTTGGCTTAGTATGCCAATGCGCTTAACCCTGAGCTATCTGGGATTGGTCCTATGCCCAAGGTCTTTACAGGTTTTATTTTTCACTTTAAATAATATCATATTTACCTATGGCTATAGCTCTACTTAATGATAACAGCATGGCTATTTAATCCATCATGACATACAAATTCATACAGTTGTCATTTTACTATGGGCACCATAAGGCCCTCTCGGGCTGAAGGTGGCTGCGTTATCTGATAGTGCAGAATCTTAATTGATCACTCATATGTGGCTGAAAATTTCCACATATCTATCACAGACTCTGCCTTAAAATATGATTGAAGAATGACCTTCGGCACGGGACAACTCCTGGATAGTTCAGTTGTAAAAGAATTGGTGCATTGAGCTAAAGGTCCTGGGATCGATTCTTGTGTCCAGGTGTCATTTTTCAATTTTAATGAATGTGATATTTATATGCAGCTACAACCGTAGTTAAGGCCATATGTACAGAAAAATTTTTTTTCCACCATTCAAAAGAGTTTTCTTTTATGAAATGTTACACACCATAAATATATTTTTATGAATTTTTTCTAACGAGCTATGAGGGTAAGAAACTTCCATTTTTACGTTTTCCAAATCAAGT
>CABFWB010009615.1:0-12202 GCA_902151455.1 Timema bartmani
CTCCCCTGTCAATAACTCCTTGCTATGGTCAGTGTTGCTCCAATCACAGTCGGAGCCGCTAACCCCTAGATGTCCGTTGCTGATAACGGGGTGTGAATAATTTAGTTAGCTTCGGAAGTGCTTTAATTAGTGGGTAGTGCAGATGACATGCTCTGTTGGTTGCAGGCGGACAGGGACATTCATTCTGACACACGTCCATACAGTAATGTGTTACTGAAAGTTTTTTTTTAAATAATCTAAAACACGACGCGAACATTTTTTGAAGGTGATTTTTAAATCTGTGGCCTGGTACATTACTGAACATATTACACTGAATCATTTTGAATAAGACTTTTTAAGTTCTGACAAAGGCACACATATACACACATGATCAATCAGACCTGTGATCATTAATTATTTGAGTTTGTAAATCGTGTTTTGATCTATCAAATCATCACATGTTATTAGCTAGCGCTTATACCTCCCTTTCAGGCAGAGTAGAACTAATGTGGAGTGATATTCTCAGGGTCGACAACATGATAACACAACTGGTTTACGTTGGTAGCAATAAATTGCCGTTTACAAGGTCCCCTACCTGAGAATGAGCATTGTCCCTGCTCCTGGCGGGCTGCTAAATGACATACATAGTAGGAACGTTATCATGGTACGAGCGAGCTAAGCCCCGCTGATTGCTTACTAGGACGGGAAAATCAGGTTTCATATCGGACCTGTTTGCTTGGAGACAATTGTAATTAAGGCACTTTGGCATATCGTGTGCTCTTTCCTAATATTGGCGTAGCCCCCAGGATACATTCTTTATCATGGTGTACCCCCAGACTGTTGTTAGAGTGTGTATGAATGTCGTGTGTTTACAGGCGGTCCCATGCCCCGGTCCTTCTTGGTCCGCAACGCTCGAGAATCGAACTCGACCCTTCAAGATGGCGGCCTGGAGACGCCACCACAGTGCTCCCCCAATCATAGCGCCTTCCCTCAGGCACCCTCCAGCCACGTCGACAAGGACTCCGCCGTCAGCAGAGGTGAGGCTTCATGGGCGTGGCCCCATTTAATCCATTCTGGGACACTAGGGAGTAGACTTTGTATTTGGACATTAGGGAGTAGACTTCATTCTGGGACATTAGGAAGTAGACTCCACTCTGGGACATTAGGGAGTAGACTTCATTCTGGGACATTAGTGAGTAGAATTCATTCTGGGAGATTAGGGAGTAGACCACTCTGGGACATTAGGGAGTAGACTTCATTCTGGGACATTAGGGAGTAGAATTCATTCTGGAACATTAGGGATTAGACTTTATTCAGGGACATTAGGGACTAGAATCTCCCCTATTAGGAAATATTTCACTAGCCTCAGGTATCCTAGAACAGTTTGCACTACTAGATAAATATTCACTGTGTCACAATCCATCAGACAAATATACATTGTTTCACAATATACCAGTAATAATGTATAACTAGTGGCTCACAATCTACCAGACATAACCAGTGATTCACAATCTACCAGACATAACCAGTGGTTCACAATCTACCAGGCAAATAACCAGTGGCTCACAAACTACCAGACATCCAACCAGTGTCTCACAATCTAACAGACAAAGAATCAGCGGCTCACAATCCACTAGACAAAGAACCAGTGGCCCACAATCTACCAGACATATTAACCAGTAGCTCATAATCCACCAGACAAAGAACCGTTGTCTCACAATCTACCAGAAAAAAAAAACAGTTTCTCACAATCAACCAGACAAATAACCAGTGGCTCACAATCTACAAGGAATAACCAGTGGTTCACAATCTACCAGACATATAACCAGTGGCTCACAATGTACCAGACATAACCAGTAGTTCACAATCTACCAGACATAACCAGTGGTTCACAATCTACCAGACATAACCAGTGGTTCACAATCTACCAGAGATATAACCAGTGGTTCAACAATCTACAAGGAATAACCAGTGGCTCACAATCTACCAGACATAACCAGTGGTTCACAATCTACCAGAGATATAACCAGTGGCTCACAATCTACAAGGAATAACCAGTGGTTCACAATTTACCAGACATATAACCAGTGGCTCACAATGTACCAGACATAACCAGTGGTTCACAATCTACCAGACATAACCAGTGGTTCACAATCTACCAGAGATATAACCAGTGGTTCACAATCTACCAGACATATAACCAGTGGTTCACAATCTACCAGACATAACCAGTGGTTCACAATCTACCAGACATAACCAGTGGCTCACAATGTACCAGACATAACCAATGGTTCATAATCTACCAGACATAACCAGTGGTTCACAATCAACCAGACAAATAGCCAGTGGCTCACAATCTACCAGACATAACCAGTGGTTCACAATCTACCAGAGGTATAACCAGTGGTTCACAATCTACCAGACATATAACCAGTGGATCACAATGTACCAAACATAACCAGTGGCTCACAATCTACAAAACATAACCAGTGGTTCACAATCCACCATACAGAACCAGTAGTTCACAATCCTATTAACTAAGGGCTATTTTAGATAATCCTAATGTTGAAGTGAAGCGTGTTCTCGTTTGTTTCAGACACAAGTTCTCTGCTCTATGGTGCTCCGCTATTGAGTGTTCCGTATCTGTGGCCGCCTATTTTCCTGCCCTACTCTCCCTCACTCCTGCACAGGCCGCCAGAGGCGCTGTCTCCTGAGAGCGCGGGCTCTGTGGACCGAGGTTATACCCCCGAGAAGGCAAGGACAGGTCAGCAGAGATATAAGCTACTCTTGTTCAACTCGATACTACGCTATTAAGCCAGATTATTTTCGTTCAATATCTGAATCTAATGATTTAAGATATCATAAATTTCCTTCAAATTTGTCCGGACAATTTTCAACATAGTATTTAAATAGAACAAACGCAATATTTAAAGTTTCCACCTTTGTTTAATATCTCCTAAGGGCGTTACCACTAGAATAGTTATCAAAAGAGTTACAATCAAGGCCGTAGCCTACCAATAATTTCAGGGGGAGTGGGGGTAGTTGGGCCCATCCCCCAATTGATGGAGGCTAGAAAAAATTCTAAATATTAAACAACTCTAGAAGCTATCTGAAGTGTTTTTTATGGTAACATAGCCCCCTAACTACCGGAGGCTAGGAAAAATCTATATATTTAAACACCTCTAGATGCCCTCTAAAGGTTTTTTTTTATAATAGCATAGCCCCTAACTACTGAAGGCTAGGAAAAATTCCAAATAATAAACACCTTTAGAAGCTCTCTGAAGTGCTTTTTATGGTAACACAGCCCCCTAATTTGTACTTGTACATTAATTTTGACATTGTTTGAACCATAAATAAAGCCATATATATTTTGTTCATAAAATTTCGGGTGGGGGGGTTGAAACCCCCCTCCCCCCCCCGACTTCGGCCTTGGTTACAATAAATGCGAGAACAGTTCTTATCTCACACTCACACTCACGTACAGCTCCTGGTGGTTGAATGTGTCACTAACCTGACTTCCCCAGGGATTCAATGAAAGGAAAGTTTTACCGGAAAATGTTCATTTGGGTGATCTGAACTAGTCTTGAACTCTTGTCTTCAGCTGATGACGAGGCACCACTCAACCTGTGTACCAAACCACGGCGGGCCCACGACATATGGTCCCCAGCCAGTCTGTGTGAGACTTCTCAGGACCAGGGAGATGAATGTAGGTCCCTGGTGCAAGCCCCCGCCACCTCCACATCCACTGAGAGAACTTTCCAGGTCAGTATAGTGCTATAACCGACTATCCAACATGGCCTGTCCATGGTAAGGTTAGTCCAGGTCAGTATAGTGTTATAACCGACTATCCAACATGGCTTGTCCATGGTAAGGTTAGTACAGGTCAGTATAGTGTTATAACCGACTATCCAACATGGCCTGTCCATGGTAAGGTTAGTCCAGGTCAGTATAGTGCTATAACCGACTATCAACCATGACCTGTCAATGGTAAGGTTAGTCCAGGTCAGTATAGTTCTATAAACGACTATCCAACATGGCCTGTCCATGGTAAGGTTAGTCCAGGTCAGTATAGTGCTATAACCGACTATCCAACATGGCCTGTTCAAGGTAAGGCTAGTCCAGGTCAGTAGAGTGCTATAACCGACTATCCAACATGGCCTGTTCATGGTAAGGCTAGTTCAGGTCAATGTAGTGCCGAAGCCGTAAGCTGTTAAGTAGTGTTGATTTGTTTTATGCTAGGATAAGCCAAATTATAAAACTATGTTATTTTACACCATATTAAGTCTAACCATGTAAGGTCAAGCTAAATATTACCATGCTATATTCCCTCTACATATCACCCAGTTAAATATTACCTTACTATATTCCCTCTACAAACTAATTACTTGGTTTTCGAACAACCTAAAACTCTTCTCTTCATATAAGCCATAAAGCAAGAAACCACGTCTCACACCCACATAGAACAACCGGTAGAATTATTGTGATGTATATTCTTAGGTTTACATTCCTGGACAGGGGGGACCTGGTGTTCTAGTGGTAAGGTGTCACACTTCTGTGTTAGGGGTCCGGGGCTCAAATCCCGGTACCGGCAAAGCTTTATCTGATTACCAAACCCCTCCTTCATCTCCGGCAAAGTGTGTGCAGGGGACCTGGTGTTCTAGTGGTAAGGTGTCACACTTCTGTGTTAGGGGTCCGGGGCTCAAATCCCGATACCGGCAAAGCTTTATCTGATTACCAAACCCCTCCTTCATCTCCGGCAAAGTGTGTGCTTTCACACTTTGTGAATGTGTGGAATGCCAGGCCCCCACCGTGGTTCGGAGCCCACGTTAAACTGTAGGTCCCCTCTGCTTGTCACCATGATCATTTTCACGTATCATACTACCATCTGGGGATAATGGAATTCGCCTTAATGGTGTCCCCACCACAGAAACGAATTCCTCCATAAGCCAGGAGAGCAGAGGTAAGATAAGATTGAATGGCCAAAATCTAGAGCATTAGCCCCACCCCACCACCCCATTCCTGGACAGCAGGCGAGATGTCAACACATTACTGCACATTACTGACCAAGTAATAACATGCATTTCTCGACTTAAGGCTTTTCTTAATTTACAATCTAATATCATTAATGCTAGTTAAAATTGCTATTAAATATTTGAACTCGTTAACCCTGTCAGATGATATTATATTGTTCACATTAATCTCTAAATTGTCGTTCTCAATCTATGTTATCATGTATGAATCTTCTCAGCATTCATTTCTAAACATATTTCCCTGCTAGCCTTTAGTAAGATTTCTGTATTTCCTGAAATAACCTCCTTATTATTGCACAACAAAGCTAAATCACCTGCGTATCCTAATATATGCCCTGTACCGCTTAATGTCGATCTTTCCCTTCTCTCTTGCATTACCCTAATAGCATACTCAAGGCTAAATTAAACAGTAATGGTAAAAGTGAATCTCCTTGTTTCAATCCATTCAAATCATCTAATAAGTGACATCCAACACGGCCTAAGATTTTAAACTCCCTGATTGTTCTCTGTTTGTAACAAGTGGCTGGTGTGAGACTAGTCAGTCAGTTAGCTCGGCTACAGAACAGCTGTTCATGTGTGAACAACTGTCTTCAAGACAGGCAGGTGGAACAAACAACACACATGATGAGAGAATCATTCTCAACACATGATGTGTTATAAACATGTTTCATACAATACTAGGCATGTTTCATTAAGCACTAGGACATGTTTCATACAGGACTAGGACATGTTTCATACAATACTAGGCATGTTTAATTAAGAACTAGGATATGTTTCATACAATACTAGGACATGTTTCACACAGGACTAAGACATGTTTCATACAATACTAGGCATGTTTCATTAAGCACTAGGACATGTTTCATACAGGACTAGGACATGTTTCACACGGGACTAAGACATGTTTCATACAATACTAGGACATGTTTCACACAGGACTAAGACACGTTTCATACAATACTAGGCATGTTTCATTAAGCACTAGGATATGTTTCATACAGGAGTAGGACATGTTTCACACGGGACTAAGACATGTTTCATACAATACTAGGCATGTTTCATTAAGAACTAGGACATGTTTCATACAGGACTAGGACATGTTTCATACAATACTAGGCATGTTTCATTAAGAACTAGGATATGTTTCATACAGGACTAGGACATGTTTCACACAGGACTAGGACATGTTTCATACAATACTAGGCATGTTTCATTAAGCACTAGGACATGTTTCATACAGGACTAGGACATGTTTCACACGGGACTAAGACATGTTTCATACAATACTAGGACATGTTTCACACAGGACTAAGACACGTTTCATACAATACTAGGCATGTTTCATTAAGCACTAGGATATGTTTCATACAGGAGTAGGACATGTTTCACACGGGACTAAGACATGTTTCATACAATACTAGGCATGTTTCATTAAGAACTAGGACATGTTTCATACAATACTAGGCATGTTTCATTAAGAACTAGGATATGTTTCATACAATACTAGGACATGTTTCACACAGGACTAAGACATGTTTCATACAATACTAGGCATGTTTCATTAAGCACTAGGACATGTTTCATACAGGACTAGGACATGTTTCACACGGGACTAAGACATGTCTCATACAATACTAGGACATGTTTCACACAGGACTAAGACACGTTTCATACAATACTAGGCATGTTTCATTAAGCACTAGGATATGTTTCATACAGGAGTAGGACATGTTTCACACGGGACTAAGACATGTTTCATACAATACTAGGCATGTTTCATTAAGAACTAGGACATGTTTCATACAGGACTAGGACATATTTCATACAGTACCAGGACATATTTCACCCAGGACTAAGACATGTAAAGGACTAAGGCATGTTCCATAAAGTACTAGGGCATGTTTCATTAAGCAATAGGATATGTTTCATACAGGACTAGGAAATGTCTCACACAGGACTAGGACATGTTTCACACGGGACTAAGACATGTGTCATACAATACTAGGACATGTTTCACACAGGACTAAGACATGTTTCATACAATACTAGGCATGTTTCATTAAGTACTAGGACATGTTTCATACAGTACTAGGACATGTTTCACCCATGACTAAGACATGTAAAGGACTAAGGCATGCTCCATAAAGTACTAGGGCATGTTTAATAAAGCACTAGGATATGTTTTATACATGACTAGGAAATGTTTCACAAAGGACTAGGGCATGTTTCACACGGGACTAAAACATGTTTCATACAATACTAGGACATGTTTAATACAGGACTAAGACATGTTTCATACAATACTAGGATATGTATAATACAGGACTAAGACATGTTTCATATAATACTAGGACATGTTTCATACAGGACTAATACATGTTTCATACAATACTAGGGCATGTTTAATACAGGACTAAGACATGTTTCATACAATACTATAACATGTTTCACACAGGACTAAGATATGTTTCATACAATACTAGGACATGTTTCATACAGGACTAAGACATGTTTCATACAATACTAGGACATGTTTCATACAGGACTAAGACATGTTTCACACAATACTAAGACATGTTTCATACAATACTAGGGCATGTTGCTAGAAGAGAATATGAAACCGTTACATAACTTACCACTTGCTCTAGTCATGGTTGAGTCACTACAGATACCTCTAGTTTATGTAGAGCTACGTGTACAGTACTTGCTTGTAAGATGCTATAACGTGTCTTATCGTGGTTTTTCAGTGTAAACAATGCGGCAAGTCTTTCAAGAGATCGTCTACTCTATCAACTCACCTGTTGATACATTCTGACACCAGACCCTACCCATGCCAGTTCTGTGGCAAGAGGTTCCATCAGAAGTCAGACATGAAGAAACATACTTATATCCACACTGGTGAGTCTAAGATACTATGTTCTATATCCATATTATGTTAAGATATGAAGAAACACATTTATATCCACACTGGTGAATGTAAGATAATGCTTACGTATTTTAATGACTCAGTTCTTGCCATTGGACTCTTTATTTAGAGTCAGAAATGATTATTTTATTACTGTTAGCTTTTAAGGTGAATTAAAACTATATTAGCTCCTACACTATATTTATTGGAGCTCTTTGTAAAGATAAAACTGAAGCAAGACAATAAAAAAAATGGTTTCATTTAAAAAATCCATTTGTTTACTAAAATTATAGAAGTTTATTTTATATTTCTTTGAGTGCTATAAACATTATCTTCAAAGTTGGAAGAAATCCCGAATTATACTTTAGTAAAATACTTTTAAATAAATTAGGAGAAGGTTTAATTTTTCTTGATTTCTGTTCGCATAAAAGTTTTCAAACGACAGAATACAACTTTGTTATTTCACAAGACGACCGTGATAAAGAGTTTTAAATATTTAAAACTTTTGTGGCGACCATTTTAATAACGCGTGGTTAATTAATGAGAACAGTTCTACCAGAAATTACCTACACAGATACTTTAGTGTCATTAGCACGCTCTGTGAGTCTTAGACAACATTACTTGCAAATATACCGTAGTGTCATTAGCACGCTCTGTGAGTCTTAGACAACATTACCTGCAGGTATACTGTAGTGTCATTAGCACGCTCTGTGAGTCCTAGAAAGCATTAGCTACAGATATACTGAATTGTCATTAGTACGCTCTGTGAGTCCTAGACAACATTACCTGCAGATATACTGAAGTGTCATTAGCACGCTCTGTGAGTCCTAGACAACATTACCTGCAGATATACTGTAGTGACATTAGCACGCTCTGTGGGTCCTAAACAACATTACTTATAGAAATACTGTAGTGTCATTAGCACGCTCTGTGAGTCCTAGACAACATTACCTGCAGATATACTGTAGTGACATTAGCACGCTCTGTGATTCTTTGGGCCAGTTTCATAGTCAGATTTAGTATGCCTCAAGTGCGGCGCTATACTAAATACAAGACGTCACCTACCTGAAATTGAATGGAATGGGCCAGTTTCATATGCGAAACTGGCCTATTCCATTTTGGTCTAGGTAGGTGTCGTCCTGTATTTAGTATAGCGCCGCACTTGAGTCGTACTAAATCTGACTATGAAACTGGCCCTTAGACAACATTACTTATAGAAATACTGTAGTGTCATTAGCACGCTCTGTGAGTCCTAGACAACATTACCTATAGAAATACTGTAGTATCATTAGCACGCTCTGTGAGTCCTAGACAACATAACCTATAGAAATACTGTAGTATCATTAGCACGCTCTGTTAGTCCTAGACAACATAACCTGCAAATATACTGAAGTGTCACTTTCACACTTAGAAGCTATTTTACGAAATAGTAAAAGAGGGAAGAAAATTAGCAGTTCACCGTTCAAGGCCTCTTATTTACTGACAGATAGTATTCCCTCTTCCAATGACAAATATAAACACTCACTCTACTATTTGTGCGTGGACAACATTGACTTGCATTGACTTGCACCTCAAAATTATTTTTTTCAAGTTCCCCGTTATGTATATAAATATACTTCCACGGACTTTTTTAATTTACATCCTGACAGAACACGAATATTCCTACCGGCCATTTCTGTTTTCCGCGTTGTAGACGATTAAAAAAATATCATCAAAAATATATATTTTGTAGCTAGGTAGAGGTATTATAGCATTGTTTAAGAATTTAAGTTTTTTTAAAAGTTATATCAAAACTCACCGAATAAAACATAAATACACTAACATGGGGAATCCCAAATCTACCTTGCCGTGAACTTAGGCAGCAACATCATTCAATACATAGATTATCAAGGAAGTCCCAAGCACTTGTGATTAAGGTGTGTAAAGAACCATCAATGATATGAATGAGGTATGTGTTGTGGAAAGGGGGGAGGGGGGTCAGTGTTTCTGAGAGGTTACGGTGTAAGGGGGCTGATAGAAGCCGTGTGTCACTTGCGTATGCTCCCACGCAACCCACGAATTATTGATATATATCCTACTTGCTTGCCCCTTACTGCCCCTACAACACACACCTCCCTCAATATCTCAGTCAACACTACCACTGGATCTCTTTGAGAAGCATCCAGCCTTACATTGATTATATTTCATTGACAAAATTTCACAAACTCAGTATATAGCTAGAAATTTGACACGGATTAATAGTGTCCAATATATTATATAAAAACATCTATAATGCTGTGTATGGCTACTCTACCACATCTATAATATTGTGTATGGCCACTCTACTACATCTATAATGCTGTGCATGACTACTCTGCCACATCTATAATATTGTGTATGGCCACTCTGCCAGATCTATTATGCTGTGCATGGTCATCCTGCCACATCTATAATGTTGTGTATGGCTACCCTTCCACATCTATAATGCTGTGTATGGCTACTCTACCACATCTATAATATTGTGCATGACTACTCTGCCACATCTATGATATTTTGTATGGCTACTCTGCCACATCTATAAGACTGTATATGGCTACTCTACCACATCTATAATATATTGTATGGCTACTCTGCCACATCTAGAATACTAGAACGTACCCACAATGTGTATGGGGGTGAGTAGACTAAGATCGAACCACGGTCTTTGAGTGAGGGGAGAGGATAATGTGGAGGCGGGAGGGAAAGTGACTGTGCACGTTTTCAACTACTAAACACTAGCTAGGCCCCTCTATCCCTCCCACATGAATCATTTTTAAGGTGGGAGTGTAAGTAGCACGAGTTGAGTAAAATATTCTCCAGTACAAACATAGAGTTTATGGTGATATCAACAGTTGATGAATATCTGTATGTGTACTGATGTCAAGAGGAGTGGTATTTGTACTGATTTCAAAGGAGTGGTATTTGTACTGAGGTTAAGAGGAGTGGTATTTGTACTAAAGTCAAGAGGAGTGGTATTTGTACTGATGTCAAAGGAATGGTATTTGTACTGATGTTAAGAGGAGTGGTATTTGTACTAAAGTCAAGAGGAGTGGTATTTGTACTGATGTCAAAGGACTGGTATTTGTACTGATGTTAAGAGGAGTGGTATTTGTACTAAAGTCAAGAGGAGTGGTATTTGTACTGATGTCAAAGGAGTGGTATTTGTACTGATGTCAAAGGAGTGGTATTTGTACTGAGGTTAAGAGGAGTGGTATTTGTACTAAAGTCAAGAGGAGTGGTATTTGTACTGATGTCAAAGGACTGGTATTTGTACTGATGTTAAGAGGAGTGGTATTTGTACTAAAGTCAAGAGGAGTGGTATTTGTACTGATGTCAAAGGAGTGGTATTTGTACTGATGTCAAAGGAGTGGTATTTGTACTGAGGTTAAGAGGAGTGGTATTTGTACTAAAGTCAAGAGGAGTGGTATTTGTACTGATGTCAAAGGACTGGTATTTGTACTGATGTTAAGAGGAGTGGTATTTGTACTAAAGTCAAGAGGAGTGGTATTTGTACTGATGTCAAAGGAGTGGTATTTGTACTGATGTCAAAGGAGTGGTATTTGTACTGAGGTTAAGAGGAGTGGTATTTGTACTAAAGTCAAGAGGAGTGGTATTTGTACTGATGTCAAGAGGAATTATATTTGTGTTGATGTCAAGATAAGCTGTATTTGTACTAATGTCAAAAAGAATGGTATTTTCAACCAGCCCCGCCTCATTGTAGGCAACCTGCAGATAAATCATGTAGTACAATCTAGGAGTAATGACAGATTCTAATTAATTACTGATAAGTCGATATGAAAACTTTTGTTAGTAATTTCTTTTCAGAAATCTTGGAAACAAAAAAACTATAAAAGAAGAGACAGCTTGTTAATAATTGAGCCAAATTACATCCTAGCATTTGTCCAATTCCCTCCTGAAACAACATGAAGTGTGCATGTCGGAGGAATATGAACCTTTTCTTTGTTCAAACTCGACTTAATAAATAACCACCTTCAAGAAAAGACTTCTAAACTTATGGACATTTATAATTAACATTATGAAATTAATGAATAATTTTGTCTCGAATATGAGGGAGATCTTGTTCAATAATAGCTCGCGCAAGTATGAAGAAGGCTGTTGCAACTTTTATGCTCTTTCCTTGAGCTTTTTCAGAAAAATCTACAACTAGGCCTACTACTATTGATAATAATTTTAACAAACCTTGTTCTTAAATTTAATATCATATCAAGCTTAGCGAAAAAAACCAGTTCGTTAGCAAGTCAGCAATCAG
>CABFWB010009616.1:0-12200 GCA_902151455.1 Timema bartmani
TGAGTTTAAATATTTAGGAACTATTTTAACTAACAATAACTTTATTAGATTGTAAATTTTGAAAATAATACAGTCGAGAAATACATTTTATTACGAGGTCGGCAACTTGGTGACAACTCACCTGCTTTCAAGGGTTGTAAAAATAAGAATATATTAAACAATAATTTCACTTTACAAAATTTGTTTAAGGTGTTCGAAAACAACCTGCTTTGGAAGGTATTTGTTCCAAAAAGGGGAGAGGCTGGTGGGGAGAGGAGGAGGCAACATAATTATGAGTTACATACCATGTACTTATTAAAAGATATTGTTAGGATAGTCAAGTCTCATAGATTAATGTTGGCAGGACATACATCATGAATAGATGATTCTAGAACCGTGTTCAGGGTGCTACTCACAAACCCAATGGGAAGAGACGTTTGGAAGACATAGACACAGATGGGGGAATAACACTAGATTTAATTTGAAAGAGATAGATAGTGTAATGAGATGGACTGGATAGAACTAGCTCAAGATAGAGATAGGTGGTGTACTTTTGTAAGTGCGGCAGTGAACTTTTGAGTACCTAATGCAATAAGAGTAGAGTAAGTATGCACTTATACATTACTAAAAAGTAATGGCCTTGCACTACTACGAAATTACGCACAAGTGTCATGATAGCTACTTATTTTGCGAATACCTGCCAATATGTTTGATCATTCACTCGGTAATAGTCGACAGTATGGAAACATGGTCGATGTGTATCATGGAGTGTTACCTCAGTCTATCATGCTGACGATTGTCGTGATTCCACTGTTACAGCACGCCAGCAACGCCGCCACCTCCAGTCAGACGAGCGTTGGGGGCGGTTCGGGTGCAGGCGGCTCCCTGGGTGGCTCTGCCGGCAGTGGGGTAACGTCACGACCCTCTGTAGGAGGTCATAACCCCTCTGGTACAAAGTTCCGTCATGGCCTGTTGCAGCTTATGATCCACACCATCGACCCTCTGCATGATGGTAAGTTGATAGTGAGGCACATACAGACCATTAGAACATAGCATTGCCTCATAATCCACACCATTGACCCTCTGTATGATGGTAAGTTGATAGTGAGGCACATACAGACCATTAGAACATAGCATGGCCTCATAATCCACACCATCGACCCTCTNCATACAGACCATTAGAACATAGCATGGCCTCATAATCCACACCATCGACCCTCTGTATGATGGTAAGTTGATAGTGAGGCACATACAGACCATTAGAACATAGCATGGCCTCATAATCCACACCATTGACCCTCTGCATGATGGCAAGTTGATAGTGAGGCACATACAGGCCATTAAAGCATAGCTTGGAAGAGAAACAGAAGAAAAGGAATATTTTGAGGAAGATCTATAAAAGAATATGGGAAATGAGTGGCAGGTAGTAATGGGCGACATTAACGCAAAGTAGGAAAAGGGTGAAGAGGGTTTGAGGAGGTGTTAGGGAAAGAAGAATGGGGAGAGGGAAACGAGGATAATAAATGCTCCTGTAGTTATGTACAAGAAATAAAATGAAAGTAGCAAACAGCTGGTACGATTAGGAAAAATAAAGCCATATTATTACTGGATACAGTTGGAATGGGGAACAAAGGTCAGTGATAGACAACTTTCTCATGGATGAAGAAATGAAAAGGCAGAC
This sequence comes from Timema bartmani, assembly GCA_902151455.1. Lineage (NCBI taxonomy): Eukaryota > Metazoa > Arthropoda > Insecta > Phasmatodea > Timematidae > Timema > Timema bartmani. The sequence goes on from CABFWB010009616.1 coordinate 1,661, forward strand.
TGAAATATTAAGGTAATACCAATCGTGTACTCAGGTTTTTGGTGGCAGATATATAGGAATGTAGGAGGAAAGACAAGAAAGAAGAATAAGGGCGTGGATGGTAAAAAAGACAAGAAGTTTAATGCCCAAGGATAAATTTCAAAATGTGGAGGTGGAAGGGGAAAGGCTTAAGAACATTTTTACGGGAGCTGGAGAGGAGGTATGTGAGAGGAAAGTGATAAGTGGAAGTGGAAGGAGACAACCTGGAGGAAAGATAGGGTGAAGGAATTGTTGAAGGAGAAAAATAAAGCATTCAGAAGGATTTATAATTATATGAATGAGGAAACAGAGGAGTAATATAGGAATAAGAAGAAAAGAGTGAAGCTAATGGAATGGGAAGTCAGAAGGATTGGATGCAAAAATGGACATAAATGCTAGACCTAGACGTGGAAGGAACTAAAAAGGACTTATAGCTGGGTAAGAGACAGGAGGAGAGATAAAAGACGAGAAGTTATCATGGTGGATGTAGTAGAAAGAACGTTGATTGCCGGAGAAAAAGAAAAGGAACTATGGATGAGATATTTTGGGAAGATGTTGAACCTGGAAGAGGATAGGGATAAAAGTGAAACAAAGGAGTAGGAATAAAGAGCAGAAAAGGAGTAAGAAGGTCCCACATTTAAATAGGAAGAGGACACATTAAATACGATGAAACAAGGAAAAGCAGCGGATATGGACGAGCTAACTGTGGAAATGATAAGAACTGCAAGTGAATCAGATATACAATGGCTATACATGGTGCTGAGAATGTCTTAGAAGGAGAACGAGGAACCTGAGGGCTGAAAAAGGGAACTATAATACCTATTTTCAAGAAAGTAGACAAGAAGATGTGTGCAAATTATTGAGGGATAACGCTAATTTGCCACTGAACAAAAATATATGAGAAGATAGTGGAAAAGAGAATATATTAAATCAAATTAACGGAAATTGGAAAGAGGAGCAGCATGGATTTAGGAAAAAGAGGTCTACAATAGACCTGTTATATAACGACTAATGAAAAGAGGGTATGAATTTTGGAAATACTCAGTAATGATATTTATGGATGTGGATAGGACATATGGTAACGTTGAAAAAATAAAATTAAGAAAGCGATGAAGGAGGCCGAAGTGGAAAGAGGTTTTGTAATTAGAGTGAAAATCATGTATAAGGGTAACCGGTGTTTTGTTAATACATAGAGTGGGAGGATGGAGCGGTTTCAAATAAAAAAATTGAGTGAAGCAAGGGAGTGCCCTCTCATTACTACTATTTGTAATGTAATTAAAATGGTCATGAAAATAATGGCAGAAAAACTCAGTGAATAAGTAATAAAAGTCATGATGTTTACTGATTACTTGATGGTATGGCGATAAGGAATAGGAACTACAGGAACAGCTACAGGAATGGAATGAGAAAGTGAAAGATTGTGGAATAAAATTTAACACAGTGAAGTGTGAAGTGATGCTGATTACAAGGAAGAGGATTAGTCCTAGTAAAGCCATTATATTTCAATGGAGTAGAACTGAGAAAATTATAGGAAGTAAAATATATTGTAAGTGTGATTGAGGCAAAATGTGAACGTAGAGAGGATCTAACGAGAAAATAACAGCAGGGAGAGTTGTTTTACAGGAGTGTAAGAGACTGCTATTGAGAAGAGAAATCCTCTTGAAGTGTAAGGAAGTATTGTACAGTACGTACTTTGTACCTATTGTCAGCATATACAGCAGGAACATGCCCATTGAATGTAAGAGAGATGAGGAAAATGGAAGCCTTGGGAATTAAATTTCTGACGAGCATGCTAGCTGCTATAAAGAGAAACAAGATTAGGAATAAAGTTATCTGGGTAAAAGTGGGGGTACAGGCAGTATATAAGATAGTAGAGGAAGCAAGACTGAGGTGTTATGGGCATGTAATGAGTATGGAGAAGGAGAGGATGCCAAAAAAATATGGAAATTAAGTATGTAGAAAAATATCTCATTGGATTAACAATAAAGAACTGGAAGGAGCAGACAATAGAAAGTGTGCAAGTGAGAGAATAAGAATTGAAGCAATTAAAGGAGGAAGAGCGATGGAAGGATAGAAAAAGATAGAGGCATTTTACTAAACCTATCCGGCCACAGGCTGGAAATAGTTTATGATGATGATGATGATGATGGTGATAGCCTAGCATGGTCTAATGATCCACACCATCGACCCTCTACAATCTACACGATGGTAAGTGGCTAGTGAGTGACATACAGACCATTAAGGCCCATACACACAGAATGATAAGATAAGCTAAGCTGTGCTGCTGCTGTTAGCAGTTGTTTTGAAAGTTGAAGAAAAGGAGGTGGAGGTTTAACTTGTTCAATTAACGCTTCCATTTTATTGTAAAAAGATTTATTAAATATAAAACCTAAATATAACATTACTTAAATACACGTGAAACAAACTGAAAACAAAACGTAAATACTTCTTTAGTTATTTTCACCAAACCAGCACTGGGTCTGTTCAACACGGAGGCCGAGCTGCGTTATGGGCTTGCTCAAGGTAAGATGGCTCAAGATGGGAGATGAAAAAATTGCCGCCATCAATAGGTAAAAACATACCGTGGCGTAGCAAGGCGTAGCTTAGCTTAGCGTTCTCTGTGTACCATCCTTTAGAACAAACATAGCACGGCCTGTCCAGATCAATCACAGTCCATGTACGATTTAAATGAAATTGTAGCCAGCTGTCTACTTGATTTAATCGGAACCATTGAAATAACTGTTAAAAAAAAGTGGGTTCATAATTAATTGCTATTGGTAAAATATGGGAAAACCATTTTAAAAGAAAACAGGACAAGCTTAGAATAATAATATAACTGAAACTTAAAATAATGGGTTGGAGAAAGAAATTATTTAGTATAACTATATAATCATCTGTAAATAAAACATATTTAATATTAAATTAATTTTTACTGCTTGGTAAAATTATCAATCGTATTACTTATAAATATACTATTATTATTTAATTAAAATTATTATTGTCATATGAATAAATATGATCTCAGGGCCTGAAATATTATTTAAAAAATAGAATAAAATAGAATAAACTAAAAACAGTCTCTTAACTTAATTTGGTGGAGGTATAAAAACAAATCTTGATCATTAATTGGGGCCTTAAGGTAGTTATTAAATCAAAAGTTTCTATTGTGTTGTTTATTGTGATGATATTATTTTTATTAGTAAAGCTATTTAAGTGTAGTTTTATGAAAACCAACTTTTGAACATTTTCTTCGAAGTCATCAAACACATTTTAAGAAAGTTAGTGCTATTATATCCAAACATATATTTTAAATTGATTCGCATACTATATTCACTATTTTATTTGATATATATACTAATCCACGTTTTGATTTGACATCCACATCAATCCATAAAATATTGAACCTTAAAGGTAAATATTATTGTAGGAAATCGGATAATACTTACAACTGTTTCAAATGGGTTGAGCTATAATTATAAATCTAATTATAAGACCAAGAAATCTATAAAACAAATAATAATCCCTCAGATAATTTTACTGAACAAGGTATCTAAAACATTTCCATAAATTTACAATAGGTATATATTCGGTACAGTAGGTAGTATGTAACAATTTCTAAGTTCCACAGCTCACTTCTCAGTTGACTTTCTTGTCAACCCACGTCTGGATTTGATTTCAAGTTTAGTGAGCTTGAACGGCTTTCAAAAGAGATACATTTTGACCACGTAGACTCACTTTGACATTCACCGCGCATGGTAGAAAGTTTCAGGAACTCAAAGACATACCTTCTAGAAAAACTAGATTCAGATTCAATAACAGTCGGTAGTCTTTAAGAAGTAGAATTCCGGAATTTATCTTAAACATATAATTTGCAAGATGTATTTCTTCAATATTCGGTAACTCTAGTTCTTCACTCAGCCGGACGGCTGTCACTACATGGATCTAATTCACTATGTTGAAAATTGGATCAAAAATATCGTAATTGAAACAATATAAAAATATGTTATTTAGTCGTTGAGCCAAATATTATCTTCAATACACATAACGTTTAAAGTGAGTGTTATTAACATGCTAGCCAGAACAATTTTTCTGCAGCTTTTTCTCTTGAATAACGCAATCATCATCCAATAAATCTGTATTAGTTGCCGTCGTATTAGAGGAAATTCCTAAGATCTGACAACTAACGTTTATTTATTTATTTTATTTATTTATCTATACTCCACAAATTTAAGCTCACGGTCGTTCTTACAATTTAAAAATTACTTATGTTAATATTATTCTAGATATTTTAAGAGGTTGGGTAGTAGTATGATTATTGAGACTTAATGTTAAAACTTATTTCTAAGAGCCTACTATTTTTTAATTTTTTATAAATACTTAATGCTTATTTAAAAAATATTTATTGACCAGAAAATGATTCTACCCCCTTTTTTTTTTAATGTTCACAAATTTTGAACTTTCAAATTCTGGTAGTATGTCCTTCCAAACCTTAGTCGCTCGAAAGGTAAATGATTTTTAAAAATTTTTTGTTCGGTATTTGGGTACTTGTAGAGAAGATCTATTTCGTGTTTTATCTTCTTGTAAGGAAGCTATTTTGGTGATTTTCAAGTAGAGATAAAACTAGAACTCAAAAGACGTCGGTTTTCCATACTAAGGCACTTTAAGGATTTTTAGGTAATTTCTAATATTATCATATTTTTTTAGGTTTAAAATAAATCTTAGACAGGAGTTGTGGATTTTTTGGATTTTCTGCTTTAAGTTTTCATCCCTGCCAAAGAAGAAGTTCTGAGGAGTAATCAATGTTTGACAGGACCAAAGATTCACATATGGTTAATTTTACATCATTTGTTAGTATGTGTTGGAATCTATTTAGATGCTTTAAACAGTAATAATAACCTTTTACACAAGACGATACATGTTTTCCCTGGGATAAAGTTTCATCAGTTATTATAGTGCTTTATCATTGGTAAGGACACACTATCAATCTGTGTGTTTGGATAAACACATAGTCTTTTAAGCAGAGTATCACTACACATTAACATGTAAGCACATTTTATAACATTAAGCTTTAGGCAGTTTACGTGGCACCAATCCGACAAAATTCTCAGTTATTCATTTATACCTTTTACTCTAATTCATAAATATCTTCTTGTCCAATAAACGTAAAGTTGAGTGTTATCCGCGTACTGGTGAGAAGAGATGGGTCTAAAACATTCAGTCATTGAAGTTACGTATTGTGAGAATATAAGAGGACCTAGGGTACAGCCATACGGTACTCATGTAGTTACTGGTTACAATTTAGTACTACTCTTTGCTGCCATTCGAGTAAATATTTGTGGAGCCATAGTATAACACTATCTGGGAACATGTATTATTGTCGTAGCTTGGGGGATTTTAAAAATCATGATCTACGTATCAAATACCTTTGAAGATTTTAAAAATAACAGAATACTTGGTTTTGAACTTTCCACTGCTTTGTAAACGTTGTTAGACTCTAATTGCTTTGTGAATAAGAAATTGCTTTTTTCTAAGTATTTGGTCATCTGCTTATGTACCACCTTTTCGATAATTTTGGACAAAGCAGGGCTGATACTCAAATGTCTAAGAGGTCGATGTGTTGTTTATTTTAGGGCAAAGAATTACCTTAGCTAGTTTCCATAGGTATAGATATGTGGAGGTGATAAAAGAAATATTACTATGTTAGTTATCGCACGTAGGTAATATGGCAAGAATAGCTTTATCATCTGTAGGTTAATATTGTACAATCCAGTGGTTGTATTTTTAATGTAATTTATTATTTTGTAAATTTCATTTGAGTTAGCTGGGTAGAGTAAGAAAAGTGAGCTTGTATCATTATTACACCTATTACTATGATCATTTCCGTCAAGAATACTGGTACGTTTACTCATATTTCTGTTATTATGACTATAACCACTACATAATGAAAGAAAGTAATTATTTATGTCATTAGGTTTATGTAATTTTCAATGCTAAAAATAACATTGATCAGTTTTAAATCATTCCAAAGTTTCTTAGAAATATTTTAATGTGCTTCTGCTAGGTTAGTGAAATAATACAACTTACTTTTCCTTATCAAGTATTTATCTGAATCTGAAACGGATCACCTAGGGGCATCAGCGGAGGATGTATCTTTCTCGTTTGAAGCATGCCGGAATCGATGCTGCGTCCTTGAGCTTCGTTAAATATTAACGGATAAATGAGGCTTGACTGCGTTTGGATGTCCAAAATACTGTGGAGCTGCAATCATAAAATAGGCTGCTGTAATGCAGTTGATATTTTGTATCTCCATGTCTTACTACCTGTTCAGGCTATACGAATATATTATAATAAATTAAATGGGATAGGGATCAAGAATCAGGTAATTTACCCGTATTTTCTTGGAAGGAGAGTGAGAAACTATTTAGGAAAAATACCTTAAATATAACCGATAAGGACTCGAACCCCGATATCCCCAGCTTCAGCAGACTAGTAAAACATGAGAGTGATGCCTTAGACCAGTAAGCCACTGAAGATGGTTCCCTGTGGTTCATTCAATCCAACACAGAGGCAAGATCTCCAGAAATAACATTCGATTCACTCACTTTCACACGCTTTGGGTAATTTTTGACGTTGATGGAATTGTGACATTGACGTGTATTTCCGCCTTCAGTTAACTCATCATCATCAGGGTAATTACTTGAATCAGATTCTTAGTTGTTTGAAGAACTTGACATCCATACCGTGTTGGTTGCCTTACGTTTTCTTATATTTTCCATATTAAATCATTCTGTCTCTTGGCTAAATTGATATCTACACGTTTCATAACAGTTTCGTTCAGTCAATCAAAAAGTGTTAGTCCTCTTCAGCCTTAAGGCATGATGGTGAGCATTGTCTAATACAATATTGACAGTCTCTTTAGCAATTTTGGCAAAACTTCCACGATTCTTGCTACAGCGAATGTTTCAGCACCTTTACAGAAATTAATCAATATTTTAGACACCATATGAAATTGGAATTCTTCAGAAATTAAAATTCTTCCTTGGTTCCAAATCTCACAGACCTCCTACATTAAAGGCTTGTATAAAACACATTAAAATCCCACCATCCATAAAATTAATGTATATTCACCATTGACTAGTGTGGAAAAACTCCAATCATCACAACACCGTTCTAAATATAGCACAATTACTTGACTTTTTTGGGGGGTATTCATTGAAAGGAACAATAAATCTCATGAACACTAACAAAATCTTAATAATAATAATAATAATAATACTTAACACCACGTCTTACTACCCGTTTGGGCTATACGCTTAAGTACTAATTACACTAATTGATTAGGAATTGGGAAGGTTGAATTTAGAGGAAGTGAAACAGAATCTGCGTGGAGGGAGGGTGGAAAACCATTTAGAGATAATCACCCCTATTCACCCGACCGAGATTCGAACCTCAATCTCCACGTCCTCGGCAGTCAAGCTCAACATGAAACTAGCGTGTTAGCTAATTACGCCACCGAGGTGGGTCTAACAGAATCTGAAAATGGATATTTTAACTATATGTTATTTGAACCAACCTACAATTCAATAATTTTTATATTAATTCAAATATATGTTTGACTCGATTTGATGTACAGTATTTAATGATACCTAATTCTTCAATAAATTTGAATTTTATACCAAGGCAACGTTGCCTTGTATATTTTCTCCTACTTCCAATAAATATTGTAATTACCTCAACTTAAAATATGTAATCTCCAATTATTTGCATAATCTAGATTACAGTGGGATTTAGTATGAATAATATTTTAGAAAACTTTTCTTGCTGTCCATATTGATGTAGCTTTATTTTATAGCTATTAATAATATCTATAGAAAGTGTCATATACATTTTTAATGTAGGAATAAATGGAAATAGACATAACAGCTTTTCTAGCTGTCGGTTAAGGTTCCTTCTTCCCATGAAAATTGGAGTGTACCAGTAAGGTTTTTCTAGTAATATTAATTACTATTATTTCCTTTCTGTGGCTGAGCTTTATCCTTAGTGTAAAAAGACAAATGTGGTATATGTGCAGTGCATTTGAGTACCGTATCTTGAGGGGCAGAAGAAATATATGTTTACATTATGTGAATACCAGCCTACACGTATTAAACTGGCTATATATTAAATTATATTGGCCATTTAGAGATAGTTTAAAATTATTATTGCATACAGCAAAAATAAAATTATTTCTACTCGTAAGTGCATCAATTTATATATAAGCACTTATGTATCCATATATTTTAAAATATTTTAATCTTCTTTATTTTGAAACTAAACATCCAACTTTCTACACAATATATTAGAATCAAATCTAAACAATACATATTTGTAGATAAAAAAGTTCTCAAATCAGCAACTGGGATAGAAACAAGGACATTGTTTTCTTGATTTTGCCTTACCCACCAGTGAAACAGCCAAACTTGGATGTGTTTCGCCAACTTAACTGCGCCTCTCTAAATCTCCCTCTGCGTGTCTACTGCACATGACAGCCTATGTCTATTAGTTACTACTCGTCTCTACCATCTTCCTTCTTTTATATTTGACTCATTTGGTTCTCTCTCCCTTATTTCTACAAACTCGTGCTCCTGCAGTTGACATCAGAATTGCTTTGGACCACGTTTGGCAAATTATCTCTTGACTTTGCCGTGGGTCATTTTCTTTTCTCACAAAAGGAAGACCTCAATTTTCTGAATTTTTCTTCCTTAAAAAAACATTTGGAAAAGTGAGTCTTACAACCGCAGTCATTCAGCCTAAAAGGCAGGTTATGTACTAGGTATATAGTTTCTCACGATGTACTAAACAAAAGGTCCAGGTAATAATTAAATATCTTAAATATTTTATAATTTTGAAGTAATATAAATTTCACATTTGTGAGTAGGCGGACTATTTGTCAGGCTCCTCTGGTCTGGTTTCCGGTGATGGGAAGTCCGGGATTGAATTTTATTGGAGTTTTTGAAGGTTTTATTTAAAAATGGCTTCCCACTCTCCATTCACGTAAATGGAGGAAGGTCCTATATTTCCTCTAAATCCTACCTCATTCATCCTTATCACGTCAGATGAGCCACAGTGTGAATGTCCCGGGTGGACAGTAGTACACGGTATAATCATATCTACATGTACAGTACGTGTGTATCTAATCAAATTACTCCCAAGATTCACCACAAGGAAGCTACCTGGTAGAGCTCCAATATTCATTACTGACGTTTAGAAATTACATGTTATTTCACAATTGGTTTGATATTTTAAAATATTCTACTAGCCATTATGTAGCTGAAAGATATAAACACAATCCCGACCAGCTAATAAACCTTTGGTTAAATTTAAATTTTAAAAATGTAACAAACTTATTTCAATAACGATTTACGTGATAGTTCGCCTAGTTAAGGTTAAGGTTGGAATTAATTAATTAGAATTAAGGAAAATTCATCTTAAAATGAAGAACTAAAATAAGATATGAGCTAATTTTGTAAAAGAAACGGAAAAAAAAATACAAGATCTGGGCAATATTATTCATTGGTTTTGTGTATGTCCGAAGTAATGAAATACATACAACTATTGCAGTAAACTAACACTCCCCCATAATTTGCAGTCATTCTATGGACTATAAATATCTAGAGAAATGATTTCAAACTTGTCGCTTTTTTTTTACAAGTGAATTATCGTTTATTTCAAACATGACAATTTAAATAATTATAGAGACTAAATGAGTTTAGAGAAATTTATTAAAACATCTCACTTTAAGAAAGAAACTAGAAAAATATACTCCAAACATGAAAACACAAATTAAACGAAAAATGAATTTATAACGCAATTGAATAAAAAAAATTAAGCTGAAAAGGAATGTTGAATATAAATCCACCACAGATTCTCACTGTTCACCCCCTATCAATCGGATGTAGTCACGATATTTAGTGAAAGATTGTCAGATTAAATGATGCATAGAGCAAGGTAAGTTGGAGTTATAATGTTTATTCAAAGGGACAGTATTTTAATATTGTAGAGGCTTATATCCATACAGGTGTATCAGTTTTGATCGAGATATCGTCTTCTTGTAGCTCGCTAAGCCTAATTGCAATCAAATCATCGAGCGTGCTGTACATATATAGCCCATGAAGTTATTAAATCATCCCGTAAAGCGCAAATAAAGTGATCCACAAGTGGCTACAATCAAATCAAGATCACATTGATAGTTCATAAAGTTGTGATATCAACTCGTCAAGTGCACTTAAAATTCTAACTAGGATTGTGGATATCAGCTTACTAAAAATAATGAAACACTTGACTATCTGCCCACCTGGTTTTCATGAAGCAATTGACAATCTGCCCACCTGGTGATCATGAAGCACTTAACAATCTACCAACCTGGTGATCATGAAGCACTTAACAATCTACATGCCAAGTGATCATGAAGCACTTGACAATCTGCCCACCTAGTGCTCATGAAGCTCTTGACAATCTGCCCACCTGGTGCTCATGAAGCACT
>CABFWB010009617.1:0-12194 GCA_902151455.1 Timema bartmani
TATTAACATGTAAACAATGGCAAACTAATTTAATTATGTAAAAGAAATGGTCTAGAGCCCTGACCACTTTACAATTTCATAACATGTTGTACTACATACATCAACTTGTGTTACTTGTTCTACAAAGAATCGTTGAAACTTTTTTACAGCAAAAGAAACCAAAGCAAAGTCTCCCTGAAACAAAGTAGAATTATGATTGAGACATTTGTATTTCTGATGATGAGGAATCGCAGCTTCATCTCGGAGCTTGGGGACAAAGAATAACGCTGATACTCAATAATAAATGGAGCAACAGGAGTTAATGCATGAAGGATCTTGGTAATGGTGATATGTAACCCTGCCTTTGATCTAATTAATTTCGATGAATCTCTATATCTTGGACAGGAACAAGGATTAGCGTTATATTAGGAGATTTGCGGCGTGCAATGTCTACAAACATATTAGCATCACGCACAGCATATTTCCCAGCTTTACACGTTGTCCAAACTGTACGTTTTAAGGTGCCGCCAATTCCATCAATAACACCTTTGCCATGGGACGTGGCAAAGAAATGCCATGAAACGTGGACATTATAGTTTTCCTCATAAAATTTTCAAGTTGGCAAACAAAATATGGTTGTTTGAATTGACTTGCTGCATCATCACTCATGAATGTGATGAGTCTTTATTTTTGGGTCAACTGAAATAACATGGGTCACAAGCTTATCTAGAAAGCTGTGAACAGAATATTTATTGTGTTCTAGCTCCTCACTAACTGCTGCACATGGATATCCTGTGTTGTTCTCATTCCATATATAAGCTGTGAAGATGGTAATTTGTGACTTGGCCCAATGCACACTTTGAATTTCATTTAGTTGCTCCACAGTTTAGTTTTCTGCAAAGTCCACTTGAATAACTACGTGTTTTTCCTAGCTTGTCTTTTTTTTTTCCTCAAAAAATGTAGACTGTTGAGTTGGCGTTTAATAAAGGTGTGAGCTAGAAAATTAGGTTTTTCCTTTTGTAGAGCCTAAAGACAGTGGTCCACTGTACCTTCCATGTCTTGAAAAGTGACTCTTTGGTTCAATGTCTCCCACTGTTCCCATTTCACAATAGTTTTCATCAATATTTTATCCAAAGAGTACTTATCCTTTAAGGATATTTCAGAACACGTATTGCACTGTGAAAACATAAAACTTTCTTATTCTTATACCATGGATCTAATAAAGTCTTGGCAATAATTTTTTATTTCCAAAATATTTCTTTTTAAAGTAGGTCCTATTTAAGGTAGACCTATGCATACTTTTATTAACATTTTTTTAAACTATAAAACATAACTTAAATGTATGTAAACATCATTCATCACTGAGCCTAGTCAAACATAAAACTAATATTATTCCATTTCCAGTGACTGTGTCATTCGATTCCATTACTTTTAGATGTCATTTCGTTACCAATATGAATCTTTCTGTTACCGTTAAATATGGGTCTAATAAGTTGCTGTCGTTTTTTTTTAAATTGGTTAATTTTCTGTGAGCAAATCTAGCCTATATTTGCATACAAATTTTAAACTTTCTGGAAAAATTATTTTTTCTCAGAGAACAACGATAGGCCTTTTAACGGTAACGGAATGACAACATGTTGATGAGTATGGGGAAAACTGTTTTGGACACCCCATATTTGATTTATTTTTAATAAATCACTTCTTATCTAGTTATTCTAAACGTTAAGTTTTATCACAATTTAAATGACTTATAACGCTTTTAAATATTATTTTTGACTACCATAAAAAGCAATGCTTTAATTCAAATAGGGTTTACTATCATGTGACTAATGTTTGAAAGTAATTTACTCTTTGATAACCCATTATGTTTATTAAATTGTTTCTCAACTAGGTAAAACTACAGTATTTTAACTATCCAATGATATGGTTAACTTGATTATAAACTAATTTTTAGTTTTTGAGTTCCATGTCTGCTTTCTCATGAAACTACCCGTTTCTCTTGTTTTGAATGAAATAATGATTATGCATAATTTTCTCTGTTTCATGGTCAAATTCCCTGACTTTTTCCTGATTTTTTCTTAGCTTTCAAATTCCCTGACAATTCCAAGTTTTCCCTGTCTTCCAGGTTTGTGGCCACCCTGTTTAAGTAACGAATGACGACTTTATGGTTTTCCTTGTCCCAGAATCTGATTACAATGTCCATTTGTCCTCTATGAAACTTTATTCAACACTTCATCAAAACAAATTACAAAGTTGTAACATGATTTTAGGCGGTCCAGTAAATTGTTCTCAAAGAATGGAGCCAAGCCATGCACAATGAAATATGCAGCCTTATCTCCATCAAGAGTAAAGGCACTGGCAATGGGAAACATTAACTGAAAAATTGTAGGCCTACTAAAATTATTGTACGAATTGAAAGAATTTTTTTTGTCAACAACTTGCAAAGACAAAATGATTTCCGTCTTAATTATATCATATTTTATAACAAAAGTGTTAGGGTTTTTTCGAGCCACTACACTACTTTCACTTTTGGCAGCACCTTCCATCTGCGGCTTTACAATTTCCAATGAAACAGAAGTGTGATATGAATTGTCATTTCTCTGACTTCCCTGTTATGCCCCTCCACCCCCTACACTTTCCAGACTGTAGGAACCCTGCATAGAATAAAGGTCACTCAACATGTGTGAAAAGCACAAAATAATATTTAATTATTATCTTAAAGATGTGACAGTCACTTATATTACCCTAATGTTATGACAGTAATGATGGTCAGCTATGATTAAAGTGATATCAACAGAGAGTGATATAAAAAGTTACCGATGAACGACAACCCGGAAGTCTCCTTTCGGAAGTCGCCGGATGTTGTCCTCCATCTGTTGAACTTGCTCCATCATACATTCCACCACGTCCGATTAGGTGTGGGAGCAACTCTGGACTAAACTTCTCATTCTGCCATGCCTCCTCTAGAGTCTGGAGTACCTTCTGTGCAGTGATTATTTCATCTTCACTAGCTTCTGGGTCACTCGCAACTGCATCACTGTCCACATCCATAATTATATTTAAAGTGTTTGATTAAACTAAATACAACTCTAATATCTTAACAATAACATGATATACAGTCTAGAGACGCATTTTATAACTTTAGGATTAGAGTTACATGTGATGTGAACAAGATAGTGCAATATTTTACTTTGTTTTCCGCTATTAATGTTTCATAGAACTTAGAAATTAACATCTGATACAAAGTTTTGACAAGTTAAGTTGCGCCTAAATTAGTTACTAAAGTTGTCCACATTCACAATAATCAAACCGTTCCAAGACAACATACAAAATTGACTAAGTGAAAACTTAGTTCCAAAAATATTCTTAAAGCGCTACAAACGCAACAGATTCGCTAACATTTCACTCAATGATATAAAAAATTAACTTATTTATTTAAAGCTTTATACTTTTACAGATATGGAAATGTTCATATTAAATAACAACTCAAAATGGATTTAAAAATAATAAAATTTTCATCTCATATTCTTATAAAATAACAAAAGACACACATAGAACTATAGGACTGTATATGAATCACCAAAATAATAATAATAATATAAACCCATACCTATACAAGCTTTGATTTGTTCGAAACAGAAACGCCATAAATAAAAATGATTATGTTTAAAATAAGCATACAAGAGGTAATTCTAATTGTATACAAGAAATAGGTAAGAAACTCACCAGGCTTTAACAGTACCCAGTGGACGAGGAACTCACCTTGTGACCTATGGTCATAAGTCGCATACCTTGAGAAAAGTAATCTTTGTAACTTTTTCAAAATCGCTAACAGAATTTATTTTCTACAACTAGAAATATTCAAAGTTTATGTAGGCCTACAATTCAAACAAAATCTAAGAACAATTAAGAAAATATATTCACATATAATTTTTTTTTAATATAATAAAGACTTAAGAGCTCAAACACGAAACGTCATAACTATCTGTTTTAGTGTGTAGCTTTGATATTTGAGGTAAAACCCAAGATGGTAATATATAACTATGAATTCCAAGTGAAAGCCTGTTTACCTTTATTATTCCATCATCACCGGAAAAAGTGAACAAAGTTGTAATTTTTAATCTAAAAACCACGTTTGATAAAAAAAAAATTAAAAATACATCTAAGTATAAGATGATGCTTTTCATCAACGATACTTTAGAAACAGTTTAATACTTTACGGATATGTGCTGTCACTTTTTAAAATTTAACTTACTCATTTTGAATTTCAAACGAATTATATAGGAAGATCATTGAGCCTATATGTTGAAACGCTTTATTAATTAAAGGTAAGTAAATGAAAATAAATGCAGAGAAATAATCAGCAGTGTGAATTTTAATGAAATAGAACAATGGATCAGATTTTTACTACTTGGCAAATATTAGCAAAAAAAGTGGGAATAAAACATTATGGTACATAAATTACACATAAATTTTAAAAAAAGGCCAATGATTCAGTTAAAATAAACAAATAATATGCTATTTTAGCTCAGTTTGGGATATCCTAAAAACTTGTAAAACTATTTTAGGTATGTTTGACAGATACACGACTGTACGATAAGGGCTGGATGTCACTTATCAGATACTTTCAAAACATATAATGAATTGAATCAAGGTTACGCAGTTTCCTCATTCTTTTTTAATCTAGTCCTTGAGTACGCTATTAGGGTAAGATAAGAGCTTAGGGAAGTCTTGACAGTAAACGGTACAATGCATCTCTTAAAATTCGTATACATTCAGCTTTGTTATATAAAAGTAAGGAAGCTGTTGCAAGAAATGCATACATTTTATTAAGTGATAGTAAGGAAATGGGTTTAGAAGTGAACTCTGAAAAGATATGATAGCACAAAGAGCACAAATTGAGGACGATTATTTAGAGAGTACTGTGAACAACATATCATTTGAGAGAGTTAATGAGTTTAAATATTTAGGGACAAGTATAACTATCAATATCGATATTAGAGAGAAGAAAATCTTTGTGTATCTCTATTTCTTTTATGCATATCAAAGGTAACGTAGCATTCTGATTGACATCGTTCACTAATTTATATGAATATATAAGATATATCAATGTATGATTAGCTAAATGAAATAACTTTGTTAATAAAAGGTTTGAAGAGCATAACAAAGTTCAAAGCTCGTGATTTGTTTCTTTAATTAAGTTGATGTAGGCTAATATAGTAATACTTCCTACATGCCTACAACCTGAATGGTCGTTTGAACGTAAGAATTCTACACAAAGTATGTCATTCTAACAAATGAAATGAAGTTTTTAGTCATCTTGTTTCATTGTAGTTATCGAACTTTCAATATAATACCTATAGTTTTTGAAACCGATAGACAGGTTGATAGCCAACTTTTAGTATATAGTGTAGTCTTGGCAGAATGTAAACAAAATAGATAGTGGATACATATTTTAATACATTAAAGATTGTACTCGTAATTGTACAATATTACCTGTAAAACTGAATTTATATCCTATAATGCAAATGTTTCTTCAGCCAAGTGTGGTATAATAGTACCTCACTATTTTAAAATGATAAAACTTTTATTCATCAGATACATTTTTTCACATAAGAACATTGAAAGAAACCGCTAAATTTGTCCCCTCAGAATCGAGCAGATGACAAAATCTAGCCTAATATTTTTGTTTTTTGCAAGGAGTGTGTTTATGTCCATCCATTATAGTATAGTGATCAAAAGAGGTTACCGGTACTTATTTGGTGCCACTTTTCATATGTTGGTGTATGATTTATCCAGAAATTGTGTTACATGTGTTTGTTGGTTGGCAGCAACTATCATACTTGTTCTTATATTGTAATTTTATTTTCGTCAGTTAAGCTGTAATTAAAAAAGACTTGTCTACTCTTATAAAAGTCCACAGAAAGTGACACGCAATTTATTTGTGGTAATTTTGTATTAAGTTTTATAAATGTTGATGAAATCTTCTTGGTTACATTTTATTTGGTTATTAAATATCTTTCAAAGTGTTATACATTCCCCATAGCAACCTAAGTAAACAACGATATGGCGGGCGAGAATAATTGGCTTGACATGTTAAAGAAGGCAGAAAAAGTTTGTCTAGACAAAGATGGGTACCGTAAAGTACATTACAGATTTGATGGTGGAAACGAGATGGTGGAAGAATATAATCTCCAAACCAACGTGCTGACAAGACGAGCTTGGAAGCGTGTACAAACTATAGGGGGGCAAGGCACCTGGGAAGTTGAACTGGGAGATCCTGAACCTTCCACCCTCACCTCGACCAATCTGGAAATCAAGGAAAGTAGTGTAACACCTTTTGTGACCAAAAGATTAACAAAAAGCAACATAGAGTGGAGAATCAGGAATCTTCCATATCCATTGACAGTGTACTCTGTGACAGTGGATCCAGAGAATATGAGTATCACAGTTAGAACAAGCAATAAAAAATATTTTAAGGTTTTACCAGTCCCAGATTTGCAAAGGGTGGGCTTGCAACCGACTCAGAAGAACATTTCTGTCACTCACCAATATAATACACTTATAATAACTTATCTAAAACCACAGCAAGTACTATTGCTTGAGAAGAATGTTCTAGATGAAGTGAAGAAATTAAAAACTGCCAAGGATGATGGACAGTGCAATCCTAGTTAGATTTTAACTTGAATACACTATTTAGATTGTATAGTGACAAAATCCTTCTTTTTGAAAGTTATCTGTGCTCCAGTAGTCTTTAAGTTAAATGTATTTCTATTAAGTTGACAAATTATATTTCTTCGTCATTGGATCTTCAATAGTGAGTTTTGTAAATCCTCTACATCTCTAACATTTCTTGCTTAAATGGGCTGATAGAGTATATTATTTACATCTGACACAAACATATTTATCCACGATAGGTAGCTCAACCCACTTGTTCTCACAGACAGTTGTAATGTAGGTCTAACTGGAAATAATAGGACAGATCAGATTAAATATGTCCATTTAATTTAATTTTGGAAGTTATTTTATTTCTTTGTTCGCTTTTCAAGATTATGTTTTAAGTTAATCATGGTTATAACATCTGGTTTCTTGTGAAGTTAGACGTAAGTAACCTATAAAGAGTCTTTCAAATGAAAGGCAAAATCCTGCAACATCCTGAAAGATCTGCTAGAGTTTGATTGCTATATATATTTTTAATTATTGTATTTATTTCAAAACATTTTGCTAAAGTTTTAATAAGGAACACTTAAAGAATGAAAACACTTTTATTTGGTAGGCAGTCTGACTATTGGCCATGCACAAATAACCACTTTTGTGTTGATGCATCATAAGACTCGAATAAAGGCATAGTTACAATAATGAGGACCACCATTAAATCATTTGGTCTGAGACACTGAAAGTAGAAGTTAAAATGCTAAAGAAAGTTTTTAAATTCCTTGAATAGGCCACTTGAAAGTATTTGCATTGATCATCTGTCCCATTTTTTACTTTTTTTTACTAACAAAATATTTATGTTTAACATACATTTTTTGCAAACACAAAAACATGGAGTCACATAAAAAAAACTTTAATCAAAGAAAATAAGTATAAGACTTGCTCACTTCCTTTTGACTATTGTTTAATATGGCCTTGAAAGCTGGAACTGAAGATTTCTTGTATATGTCCATCTACATAAAGAATAATTAAAATAACGAGGTATTGTACTAGGCCAACATTTACTATCTAAAAAAATCCTTTTATTAATGACTGTTCTAAAACACATTGCACTTAACGAAAGTTAAAACACAATGTAAATTTATCGTCAGCGTACAACCCGAACGGGTAGTAAGACTCGGTGCAAAAAGAAAAAAATTACAGTCTTCACAAAATCGCATAAACCATGAGTAATGGTGGCACATTTAACCTAAACTAAACAAAAGAACTACCTAGTCAAAAAAGGTTTAATAATACATATTGAGGAAGTCGTGGAACTAATAAGACAACATAGTTGATATATTTGTTAGTATGGTAGGCTACTTTTCCAAAAGCGTACTCTCGCCTGATATAATGCAAAAAAAATAGTGGTTCTAGTAAACAAATGCAATAATTACTTTGAGAGCTTAGGTTCAACAAAATTATAACTTCATGAATGCACAATAAATAATCATACAATTTTGACACATTTTTCTCAAAAAAACATTTATAGGTCAAGGCCTGTATTAAAAATTATGATGGTACATCATCATATAAGTTATATTATAGCTATTTTGGTAAAATATTGTCTGGAATCCATGGGCATTCTTGAATAGTGAAATGAATAATTACAGGTATTGAACAAACACTAAATTACCCGCCTCGGTGGCGTAGTTGGCTAACGCGCTAGTCTTGTTGAGCTCGACTGCCGAGGACAGGGAGATCGAGGTTCGAATCTCAGTCTGGTGAATTGGGGGGGAGGTGTTCCTAAATGGTTTTCCACTCTCCCTCCACGCAAATGCGGGTTCACTTCCTCTAAATTCAATCTTCCAAATTCCTATTCCATTAGTGTAATTAGCACTTAAGTGTATAACCCGAACGGGTTGTAAGACGCAGTGCTAAAAAATTATTAACAAAAACAAAATATATATTTAGGTAACTGCTTTAAAAAGTTGACTTTAATAATATAGCCAATTTTAATTTAACTTAAAATAAAGTGAAACAAGATGATGTACTACTTTTTAGTATTCGCGAGATGCCGACCAACAAACCAGACTGAAGAAATTTAAAAATCACTTTTAAAAATAGCGGAAGCTATGAAAGGTTGTGTGTGTCACTGTAGAATACAAACTTTTTCTATAACAATCATAATGTGATCATTTCAATAGTTATTGAATCAAATGAACAAGAAAGTAAATCAAACTTCAAGTGTGAAAATCTTTTGAAACATTTGTTCATATTAAAGATGTTAGCCGATGAAAATGAAGCCTTATGTGGCGTATGTAAAAATGTGGTCGGAGAAAAACAAATTTCTTTGTCATGTGATATTTGCCAAAAATGGTACCATAAAAAACGTGAAAAAATTACAGACAAATTGTTTAAAATACTAAGTCAGGTAGAAACAAACATTCCATGGACATGTACTAAATGTAAGACTGAAATAGCCATAAAACTAAAATCTAGGTTATCTCAGTTAAGGATTCTTAACTGATCTTGACAAATAATTCAAATAATGATAAATGTGACATTAAATATTCTCAAATCCAGAGCAAATGATGTTCGAGAAATGAAGGAATCCTTGAACTGCTTGACAACACAAATGGACCTCAACAATGAAGTGACTACTTTAAAAATAATAAATGACCAGGCACAAAAAACATTCTAAATCTCCAGCAATATTCCAGAATAAACAACGTCAAAATTGATAATATTATTGAAAGAAATGACGAAAATATCCTAACAATAATTACCTCACTAGCTGCCAAAGTAGTGGTTAATATATCTCAAAACGATGTCGATGCTTGTCATAGAGTATCCAAAGTAAAAAAAAACTTGAACCCAATAATATTACTCCTATACCGAAAAGCATAATAGTCAAGTTCACAAATAGATATAGATAAAGGAACTTATAGCAAGGAAAGCTATGACACCAGAAATGATTGGCTTTCCGGGACCACTAAACATCATTTACGTTAACCAACATCTTGCTCCCCAGGTGAAAATATTATTTCTAGCTGCTAGAAGATTGAAGAAAGGAAAAGGTTATCTCTTCTGCTGGGTAAGAGACACTGACATCCTACTGCGGAAAACTCAAGTAATACTATCACTATAAAGACTGAAAAAGATATCAGGGTCCTCTGATTTCAACCTTTCCTACCCATACAGTGCATCAACAAGGTTATGTTACAAATGTTGTAAGTTCTACAAGTCCATTTCTCAATGGCCAGAATCTAATGAGTGTTATTATGAGGTTTTCAAGATTCTTGATAATCAAGGTAGGCCTACATCAAGGCACCAAACTAAGTGGATATGTTAAAAATGGGGCATGTGCTTACGTTTTACTTAAGTTGTTTATGTTTTTATTAAATTGCCCTATAAAAAAATATAAAAAATCTAGGCCTAGCTTTAAATTTCATAAGGTAAGATCTAATGATTACAAATCTAACGATAATACCTTAATACTATTATATCAATAAATAGTTTAAATAAGTTTAATTAATTCTAGTTTTGGTATTTACTATAGGCTATCTCTCACTTGTTAATGGAGGATAAAAGAAACAACATTGAAGAATTCATAGTTGACAACATAGGCCTAGCCAATATTTGTTATGATCAACTGGTTCCTAAATCTTGTTATTTAAAAATCTAAACATTGGGAGTATAAAGAACAAATTTGAGGAATTTCATCTCAGTTCAACACATATTAATAATTTCTAGATCACCTAATTATAATACACAATCATTTTTTAACCTTCCTGGAAAATAAAATTAATACATTAAAACAAAAAAAAAACACCTTATAATTGGTGACATGCATATTAATGTGTTAAAGACTTAAATAAGACCTCATGAATACCTAGACTTATTAGCAACAAATGGAAATGAATGTATTAACACCCACTACCCAACTAGAATATGTAATGCATCTGAATCAATTATTGACCACTTTATAACAAACTCGATTAATAATACATATAAAATANTATAGCATGGAGCATCATATATCTGATCACAAAATGTTTTTTATTGTTTTGTGCTACTCCCAATCTTGGATACAATAAAACATGGAGTGGTAATAGCAATATTAATAACCGAATTAAAACAAATTTTGATAAATCTAAACAATATTTTGAACAGAATATAAACTCTCTTAGATACTAAAAGTACAGATATAAACCTTTTATTTAATCAATTAAAGGAAACTTTTACTAGAGCAATAAATGATTATACCGAACAAATTTTGGAAAAGAGTTCTAGGACGAAAAAACCATCTACCTCTTGGTTCACTAATGAGCTATTCACTCTACTCTCAACTAGGGATAAATACTTTATCAAAATGAAAAAATCTTAAGATAATTTAATTTATAAACAAAACTTCTTAGTTTTAAGAAACAGGGTCACACATTTACATAGAGCATTACTAAAAAACTACACAAACAATAAGTTTGACAGAGCATTAGTGAACATGAGGAAAACGTGGTTAGTTATTAACAACACTCTTGATAAAACCAATAAGACATCCCAACAGGTTATTAAAAAAATTACAGATACCGGTAACAAAAATATCACTATCAATGACCCAACTGATATTTCTAATATTTTCAATAACTTCTTTATAAACATTGGCCCAGAATTGGCTAAAAATGTTAAAAACATTGGATCTGTACTAAACATATTTAAAAAAAAACAAAGAAATATTAAGTGAATTGAAAAAGATAGACATTTCAGAACTACTCTTTATAATAAACTACCTGCCCAACAACTGTTCACCAGGGAAGGATAATATAACAACTATATTTATAAAACTAGTAAAGGAAAGTCTAAGTCCTATATTATTACAAATAATTAACTTATCTTTATGTAACTGGAATAATGACAGATAAAATGAAAGAATCCTTGTGTAGCGTGGCTACAAACTATCTTCGCCACCAACCTCGGCCACCTAAAAGTATGTACACACTTACCCCATTTTACCGGGAAATCAGCGCCTTGTATGGATCCTCCACGCACGTCAACACAGAACACTGTTAATCATTCAAGTTGACGAGAAAACTAGAAAGAAGACACAGAGTGCCATGTGATTCCATTCGCTTATCCCCGAGTTGAGGACGCTGCGCAGGCGCTAAGACTTGGGGAAACAAGCGCCATGTGCTATCATGTGTGTCTCCTTACCCCCTCAATGTCATCCTTTCAACATTGTGCGCAGGCGTCAATGCAAGGGCCGTTTCTGATTAGCTAATGATGACTTCATTTGTCATGGAATACTTCCCTACCATTTTTCCCCTCTGTTCTAAGTGAAATATAAGCTGGTACCCAGAACAGAACGATTCTTATTTGATGCAATTAGGATTTAGGAACTTACAACATGTAAGTGTGCATTATTTTGGAAAAGTTTTTTATATATTTTTTTTTAATTTGAAAACTGGGAAACTATTAAACTATTTCTAAATTATGTAGGGATTAAATTTGATAATGCTTCAGCATATTGATTTACTATTTTTTTTTACTAAATTTGATTTCCTTGATAATTAGATTTGTTTTGG